>VUQH01001001.1:33113-46517 GCA_015106775.1 Etroplus canarensis
AAAAAATAAAGTGGCCTGAATCCGATTTAAAAAAAAAAAAAAAAAAAAAATCGGATCTGTGCTGTTCAGACTGTCATAGACAAATCAGATCTGGATCACATATGGGCAAAAAAATCTGATTTGGGCCACTTTTGCCTGCAGTGGGAACGTAGTGCAAATGCTTCAGTTTACCAAGACATTTTGGACAATTCTATACTTCCAACTCTGTAGGAACAGTTTGGCAAAGGCCCTTCTCTCTTCCAGCACAACCGTGCCCTAGTGCACAAAACAAAATCCATAAAAGCATGCCTAGATACATTTGGTGTAGAGGAACTGGACTGGCCTGCACAGAACCCTGACCTCAACCCCAATGAACACCTTTTGAATGAACTAGGACAAGGACTGTGAAACAGGTCCCCTCATCCAACATCAGTGTCTGACCTCACAAATGCTGTTCTGGATGATTGGGCAAAAACTCTCACACACATACTCCAAATTCTCCATATTAATCCCTAAGGATTTAGAATGGAATGTCATAAAAGCTCATGCAGGTGTAATGCGTAGGTCACCCAATACTTTTGCCCATATAGTGTATCTATCTAAGATGGTAGGTAGCCACTATCTCATCTAAACGCAAGAAAACACTGTTGCTTAAATTGGCAGGGTTAGCCTATTCTGTTGTAAGTTAACTTTTATACGCCTCTGCTGAATGTGGTTACGCAAGTCTCCGTTCGAGTGGTTTTACATCAGTTTATTCAAACACAGCCTATATACAACTGTCCACTTTAGAGATCAGCAGTTTCTGGCTCCATTTTTACTCACTGTGACAAAATCCTGTGTCTCTATAGAAACAAAACCAATAATGACAATAAGAACTAAAAAAAAATGACAAAACAGAAAAAACACGTAAAATGTCTTTAATTTTAGGAAAATTTCTGTAAATCAGCTATAGCAGCTTAATTTAGGAAATTCTTTAAATGGAGAGACATTTAAAAAAAAATTGCTTAACTTTGGTAATTTTTCCTCACATAACCATATATCACACCCACATAGTTCAATAACTGTTGGAAAGCTGAATGTATAACAACTTTGCCTCTTTAATGTTGATAATTAAAAAAAGAAAGAAAACACTGATTTTTGGGTTTCTGATCCCAACTAGTACAGGGAACAGAGAGCAACTGAGTAGCTATCATCAGTAGCTCAGCGCTTCTCTCTTTTATTTTTGAAGCACATTCAACATAAACCTGGAAAAATGTCAGGAAGTTGTATTATTTAAAAAAAAAGACACAACACAAGCCTACAGGACATACAAACTTGATGACCCACCTGTTTAATGTGAAATATTTAACTTTGACAGCCCATAAATATTTTCACTGCTCATATGTCAGCCTGATCTCCCTCAATTAGAGGGGTTGTAGCAATGAGTCATTCATCAACACCGTCCCCTATCAGATGTTGGGGTGAATGCTTGCTCATTCACTGGCAGTGATGATATTTGAATATTCTGTCAGATCCCTAGCCAACAACGTGATGGTACAGGTGGTGCTGCTACTTCGTTTATGAGCCCCGCTGAATAGAAACTGTCACACAAAAGAGAGGAGCTCTTCCGTGTCCCTATCAATAGGAGGATCATCCACTTCTCTGAGATGAAGTGACTGAGGAAGATTGTACAATGTGCAGCAAAGAAAAATCCTGTTTTTGGTCAGCTCATATAAAGTGCATCTTTCACATGGTTTCATAAAGCAGAGGTCTGAGGCCTTCTTTTTTGAGTAGCAGCAGGGGCTGTGCAAATGTAGAGGAAAGATAAAAATGACTGAGAATGCAGTACTTTCCTCAGGCTTGGAGGGCGTGAGTAATACCCCAGTTATAATTTAGAGCAGAGAATCGCATGCTGACAAAAGCAGCATATGTTGTGTGAGTCAGTTCTGTGCGAAAGCTGAGGAAGGGAAAAAAAGTTTCAGTCCCTTCCTTCCAGCTCTCTCACTTTACCCACCTTATTCCCCATCTGGCCTTTTTACACCAACCACACTCAGTTTCTCTTCACTTAGTCTCTCCCTCCAACTCCCAGCTTCAACCTCCCCCTCTGTGTGTTTTTATAGTAACAGGGCAGCCATACCTTCCTTCCGATGGCACCATTTGGTTTATTGGGCGGGGGCGGTTCAAAGATCCTTTGCTGCTGCTGTGGAGGCAGCGTGGAGTACAGCGGGATGATTTTGATATCGCCGACTTCAGGCCCCAGATCGTCGACCTCCCTCTTGATTCGCTTGCAGGCTTCGTCAATTTCCTGAAAGATTGAAGCACAACAATTAATCCAGGTGTATGCAAACACCAAAACTGAGCTGGTTCTGAACAACACCTGGATAAACAATGGTGGTAAATCGGGATGATAGGGGAAGGCAAGAGGAGGCGGCCAGGGAAAGCCTGGTTCCCTGCTACAGTACATTTGTTCTAACTATCACTCCATCTCACGGAGGAAATTAAACCTGGACTGCAGTATGCTTTGCTGAGCTCCCTGTGGCTCTGTTGTCAAATGCAGCAATCATGGAAAACACGGACGCACACGCTCAGAAGGCACGTGCACACACACGCACACACACAGAGCTAGACAGACTCAAACAGGGTTCATTATTCCACAGTGCAGTATTGTAGAGGGGAATGTGATATGAGACTGCAGCGCCGATGCATAACCAGCGGCAAATCATGGCAGATCAGTTTAGTGAAGCTGAACGTTCTAGAGCCGGTGGGCTGGCAGACAGACAGCGGCCCTGAGTAGCACTAGGAATGAGAAAGCACGACAGTGAACCCTGGGTTAGGGCTTGTTCTCCAAAGCCTATTAGAATACAGTTTTAAATCTACTAAATATGCTTAAATACTCCAGGGCCCCAGAATATGACTAATACAAGGGAATTTGTTTTTGGTTTTGGGTTTTTAACTATCACACAACAAATAAATTAAGTTTTCATTTCTTTATTATCTTTGGAAGTTGGATGCACCCAAAAAAAAAACAAAACAAAAAACAAAAACATTTCCAAGGAAATTCCACTGTTGAGAACCATTTTATTATTTCTTCCAACAACAATCGCTTACTCTCATGAAGCCGCAGTATTATTCGTAATACATGTCACTTTACTGCTGATACTGTTGCACCACCTGCAGGCCCATGGGAGCAATGCAGCAACAAAGGCACTGACAAATAAATGCTCTCTGATTTTAAACTTATTTTACCAGTTCTTATAGAGATAAAATAGACTACATGAGAAGGCTTTATTCATTCCATTTATCACTTAGTCAACAAAATATGCATACTGAACTTTTTAGACTTTCTTTTTATTTCCCCCAAAACATATTGCGCTTACATTATTTTAGACATGACTAAAGTTGACTTAATTTGGACTGCTGTGTGAAGCCACGTTTGCCTTGATATGAGAAAAGACCACTATGATGTTTCCTGTTTTCCTTCTGGGTCGCACCTGTGTTATTAGGTCTGTTTGTCCCCTTGTTCATCACATTAAGTCAAACCCCGCTGATGGCCATGTGCTTCTTAATCAACACACTGACAAGTGGAAAACGGTAAATCTGAATGGATTGGTAAAATTAGCCTCAGTATTAATAGCCTATCAAGCCTCTGGAAGCAGCAGCTGCCATGGAGAGAAAAAAATTGGACCTCTTTGCCAAAATGCTGGAAGCAAGCTGGCTGTCTGTCCCTTAGGGACATGAAGGCAAAGAGTGTATGTGTGTGAGCGTCAGTGCGCGCACATGCACATAGGGGCACTTGGCCAGTGTTGGGAACCTGTCCACCAGCTCTCCCTGTGACCCCAGAAGCAACAATCTACAGCCAAGCTAATAACCGACACATTTAGGAACTCCTCTTGACTAGCAAACAACCCCCACTGCCAATCATGTTTTGATGTTAGCTGCTGAGGGGGAAGCTTAAATATTAGGACTTATCTTTACTCGACAGCTGTGATAAGTTTTGACTTTCTTGTTTGGAGTTGGTGCTTCAGTTCTATTTGTTTGTGGAAACTAAATATCTCTGAGAAAAACTGCGGAAGAGAGAGGACCGGAGATGTGTGCGTTTCCTCTCGTCTGTTATAAATTAAACAGTCAGATAAAAAGAGTCTATGGCTTTGCCATGGATCTGCCTCCCAATCATTAGTCTACATCAAAGTTGCTGGGAGACTGAAGAGGTTAAGAAGTGCTTGAGGGGCGTGCTGCTGTACCCTTTGAACAAGCATCTCTGCCAGACCTAACACACATTAACTTCTTTAACCCAATTAGGGTAGGGTGATAATGAACTCACCGTGGGAGTGCTGTCGGTAATACCTTAGCTTGACACAGTGTGTGGAGGGGGGGGGATATAAATCAACAAATTACATCTAACCTCTAAAAAAAAATGTTGCCTGTAAATATCCAAGACTTTTCTTCTCATTCGTAGCTCATCCAAACAGCTGGGATACCACTAAATCTAAAAATCAATTAGCAGTCCTCAAAGGAGACCACTTCAAACATCACGCACCCCAATGACTTTATCCTGTTTGTAACAAGCCGCATATTGATCCTGCTTTGACAAATGAAAACTGACATAGGTGTACTACAACAGCCAAGCCGGTGCTGAGTGACAAATAATTACTGCTAATAAACAACCCACTGCCAGCTGTAAATGAGAAACCCACAACATGAAATGCAGTCCGACATGTCATTTTAAACTTCGCCAGTTACATCCTCCTTTACAACCGCGAGTAATCGTATCATCTCCAGCACCATTTTGTCAAAGTGCTGAGAGGATATTCACGCCAGCGTAGGCACTGCTGGATCCGACAGGCTTCTCCTGCCCAGTGATCAGGAGATTGAAACATTTGTTGGTGCTTTTCTGTGTGTGTGTGTGTGTCCACCCAGCTGTGACCAAATTCATCACTTTGGGCATGGACCCTGCCCCCCATTACACATCAGTGGACAACATTTGCAGGGAGGGGAAAAAAATAATAAATGACTTAATTTCTGAGATTTGTGGAAAGGGCAGAATCTGGGTCATTCTTCGCTTTTTTCCTCCACTTGGCATACAAATCCTGGAGGTTTCCAAACAGGCATCTATCAATCTGAGAAATATTAATTTCCTGTGCAGAGAGTGCATGTCTGTGTGCTTCTCACAGTGTATGCAAGCAACTCAGCTATGTAATTAGATTAATATGCACTCACTTAACTTAAAGCTGAGATTGATTTAATGTTTTAAATTTTTATGAAGCACAAATACCAAACAGTTGCCAGTTCCAGCTGCTTAAATGTGAGGGTTTACTGCTCTTCTCTGATTTATTAATAGCACAATGACTATATTTGTGTTTTTGACTGTTCTAACATTATTAAGTCCAGACAATAAAAAGTTAATGTCAGCTCTATATATATATCCGATTAACTTGTCTCTAGAGCTAATATAGCAGCAAAAAATTAATTATTCTGTTTGCAACGTGTTAATAATAGTTTCTGCAGAACAACAGGAAAATTTGTATGGAGCTCTACCTCTTGTCCAGTGAGGAAGAGCAAAACATCCCCTTCATCTTCCTCACACATGTGGATCTGGATCACGGTGCGGATGGCTGCCTCCAGATAGTCCCGCTCTGGCTCTGGTGTATAGAAAATCTCCACAGGGTGTGTGCGTCCTGGGATGGTTAGCAGTGGGCAGTTGTCAAAGTACACCTGGAACTTACCAGCATCGAGCGTGGCACTCATGACTATGACCTGAACAGAGGAAGACATGGAAAAAACAGAGAGTGTGATGTGTAACACATCTGTGAAGTTCAATGTGCTCGTGAAAGAGGTTAGAGAAAAAGTAAAGACAGCAGAGTGTAAATGGCTGTGGCAGTGAACACTCAAGTGAAGAATCAGTTAACATTTTATATGGCTTGATGATGATCGGGGATAAGGACACATACTAAGTAGACAAGCGTGCAAGCAATTAAAGGATAGATGAGGAGTGCAAAAGCTTATACATGATGGGTAATGCTCTGAATTTCGGTTGAGGCACAAACCCAAGATGGTGTCTATAATGTGGAACTTGGCGTTACAATCCAAGTCACTGACCTACACAGCGCTATGACAGTCCTTGTTCCTGACGCTGGATACACAATGTTCTCTCCAGAGCCATTAGATAGAGTGCATTAGGATTCTGATGGGAACCGCGTCTCTCATTTTCAATCTCAAACATTTTCAGGGGCCAGCGTCTCTGCATTTCGCTTTACGCTCTGCGAGACATCATAATTGCTCTTAATCAAGGCAAATTAAACTTTCAAATTTGGTAGGCGATAGGGATGAAGGAGATAGAGGGGTGTGGGTGCATGATCATTCCCAATAACCTAGACCTCATTTAACAGTCCGCGAACAACAATCTAACCTTTGATTCCACACTGACAAACAACTAGTCATTATCCATCTGCTTTATGAGAATTATGCCAGGCGCACACCACCTTATAAAACTTCTGCCTGCCTCTAAGCTCCCATCCACAAGAACACTTTGCTGTTCTGCTACTGGTTGGCTGGTTTAAAACAGAGGTATGTCACTGGGAGAAATCTCCACTGTTGCTGCAGTGCAGAACAGATTTCTGCATTTCTAAGAGGATTGTTTTCTTTCTTCCATCAAAAGATGCACAGCTGTCAGACAAGAGGACATTGTCAACAAATGTGACAAAAGAGACAAGTGACAGAAGAGGGACAAACACACTGGCTGTGAGTGAATGCATCCTTAGGGCAAGAACTATGTAGGGCTCCAACATTGTTTCATAAACATTAAGAGGAACATGTTTTTGCAACTAATGTAAAGTGGCGATTGGCAGATAAAACCCCTTGGCATGTGAAAATGTGCTCTTTAAAATAGATGTACCAGCTGCCAAAAGGATTGCAGTAATTAATGCTAAAATGAAAGCCCTAAAAACAAAAATACTGAATGAGTATATTTCTGAGAATTGCTTTTTTACCTTTAGGTCAGGCCTCTGGCGAACCACCTCTTTGAGGACCCCCATGAGGATGTCTGTAGCTAAAGTGCGTTCGTGGGCCTCGTCCAGAATGATGACACCATAGCGTTCCAGCAGAGGATCGTTCATGGCTTCCCGCAGCAACATTCCATCTGTCATGTACCTGGGAGAAGAGGTGCAACAAACACTGTTTGTGAAGGGTGATAATATATTAAGGCTCTATCATTAGGTACAATTGCATTATCTGAATAAAACCTGCTTCAAATTAAAGCTAATGCTGATCCCAAAGAGACGTTTTCCCCTTTCAATGTGCTCTGGGCAGAATTGTCTTAATACATTATAACTGACAACTGTATTATGTGTCATTTAATAGAAAGCACAGTTTACTGAATGAACTGCAGCTAACCTGTAGACAGCTCTCGTTATGCTCACCAGTTTTCTGCTATTATCAACTTCAATACAGCTGTAGGGCGTGATTTGAAAAACATCCTTCTTACTTGAGTACTGTCTTGGCAGAGCTGCAGTCCTCAAACCTGATGGAGTAGCCCACCTCTTGGCCCAGCATTACATCCATCTCATCTGCAACCCTCTGGGCAACGCTCATGGCTGCTACCCTCCTAGGCTGGGTGCAGGCTACTGCTCTCTTCGGTCCCGGTATTGACCGTACCATGTCTACACACCACTGAGGGATCTGAAACACAACAGTAAAGCTGGGTTTAATTAAGGACAGACTGTACCGGTTAAATACAATTTTAAGAACCAGTAGCTCATCTGGCTCACAATCAATCACAATTCATAGGTTATTGTAATGTGTCAAGTAGAGCTGGGCGATATGGGAAAAATTCAAATCACGACAATATTTTTCATGTCGGTTGATATCAATATGTTTCAATATAAATCAAATAATTTATGTCAAGCTTAAATTTTTCTTTTTATTCCTAAGTGAGATGCGAAGATATCATAAGGTAAATTTTGGGCTGAATATCATTTATTGTCTGTCAGAAGCTGAACATGACACATGTACTGTAGAACATTCTACAACTTCATTTAAAATAAATAAAATGGGTATATATACTAAACTAAAATCTTAATTCTGAGCAGTCACAAGCTTTCAAGATTAACAGGTGAGCATTAAAGATGTTGGTCAACTCCAACTAAAATAGAACTTTAATTCCAAAACTCTGAAATCTTATTTCTAAAATTAAATTTCTAAAGCTTTTAATTTTTACCGGAGAACAAGTAAAATCTTTGGTCAGTTCCAAATAAAGAAAATAGTTATTAATATAACACAAAATTCTAAATAATCTGCCTTTGTTCTGTATCCCTTCCTTTGTTTTCCAACCATTTGAATCTATACAAACCTACAAAGAAACAGACAAAAACATTGTGTTTTTATCATCAGTACAAATTCAGTCCTCAGGATCAAAGAGCTTCTGTCAGTCCTAAAGTGATGACTTCACCTGTTTGGTCTTCAGCAAAGTGTGCAGTTTAAATACCTTTGCTTTTCAGCCTTGGTCAGCGCAGTGGGCAGTGAGGCTCAGATATGGTTCAGATGTGTGACTGTCTCTCTGTTCACTGCGTAAAGCTGAGTCATCTGGGGTAACTGCTAATGAGGGTTAATTACTTTAATCAGCTGTTTAAATCCCACATTGTCACCAAGCTTACTTTTTTAAATAAAGGCTGTTGCCTCTGTGGTCTCACTGTATGTTTTTATTGTAAGGCATGGAGCTGGAGAATGTGGACCCTGTGGCCTGCAGTTGTTTTAGGGGGATCAGCAGCACCTGTTTGGGTCTGGGACTGTTAAGTCTTACACCGTGTTCTAAAGGATGGCCCTGCTTCCGATGTTAAAACAGATCAGTGTTATTACCATCTTTTGACACACTTTGCAGTGAAGCTTCTCTGCTTCCTGTTGGACTTTAAACAACCAAAATATCTTCACACACCGAACTCCTCTGACATGTTTTTTCTACAATGTCCTCATCTTTTGAGCCTCGGGCTGTGTGTCCACTGCCGTGTCTCCTTCTATAACCCTCAGGTTTTCCATCATTTCCTCTTTTATCCCGCTCACTCTCCTGATGTGTGGTGTGCGCGGCTGCAGAAGCACAAACATTAACACAAGTCCCGTTGCCAGCTGTTAGCCTACGCTCCGCCTAACAAACATGGCTGTAGCTCCTTTTCAGCCACATGACTGGTTCAAAAAGAGCTATTATCATTATGATTTTCTGTCAAAACATGAACAGCATGAGTTTTATTGACCATGTCTTAAATCTCTATCGAGAAAAAAATACTATCGCGATAATTATTATGATCATTTTGTTGCCCAGCTCTAGTGTTAAGTACGGAAATAAATAGATAAAGGTTCTTGTCATTGGCTGGCTATAATGCACAAACTAATGAGAATTAAAATCCAATGAGAAGTCAAGGATTCTTGCAACAGTCATATCCGGGACAGCAACCCTAGTTCCTGACTGGTCCTAACCTAGATTAAGACATTATTATCCCATAAATAACCTAATAACAGCATTTATAAACATTGTAATCCAGACCAATACTCATAGGAGTAGCTTGTGAAAATGAAAAACTGCCCATAAAATGACAAATACAACCTTGAGCACAATTTCAGTCAAGACCCATTAGGTGATTACTTAATGCCAGTTTCACTAAAACCTGACCAAATCTTGTGAATTGTAGACAGACATCTCACCGTAGCACGAGCTCATCGGTCCTCTGGCCAGATGAGATAAAAACAATAGTTATTAAACTAATAATTATTAATCATACATAATAAGAATCTTTACTTTGGTGAGCATGTACTGTGGTTGTTTAAAATTGACCATAAACATTTTTTGTTTTTGTTGAGTTTAAACATTCACAGTGACTGTGAAGAACACATTTTCTAGCATCATCATAGCAGAAAAGCACTGACAAGATTACCCCCTTTCATTCCAAGAAGTGTTTGGAAGATAGTTTATATTCACCTCAGGAGGAGGCCACATCTCAACCAGTGATTTACTCTAATTTTCTCTTTTGCAAATATAAAAAAACAGACAACCCAGCTCTTTCAAGAACTTAAACTTAACACCCGCAAACTGGGAATCAACTCAGTAAAGAAGCTGTTTAAAATGCATCATCTGTTCATTCCAGCCTGTTTTTAAAGACATAATTATACCAATTTTAGTCACAGAATTTCTAGCTCTTATTTAATATGACGCATTTAAGTCAATACATTAAAAATATATTTTTAGGGTAAATGGAAAATTATATGAAGGAAAATTGATAAATATTCTGCCTTTCTACCTGTGTGGTCTTTCCAGAGCCTGTCTCTCCCACCAGCACAAAAGACTGGTTCCGCATCAGGATATCAGTGAAGCTCTCTCTGTACTCCCAGACAGGCAGCTGCAGCCGTTTCTTGAGGATCTCATAGTAGCGTGGTGTGTGGGGCAGACTGGTGAAGGGGTTGATCTGCTGCTGTACAGAAGGTTGCTTAAGGAAGCCTGTACTCCCTGCTGCTGGGTTGGTGGGCACCCCAGATGACTTCACATCTCTGTCCTTGTCACGGTCTCGATCACGGTCCCGTGGCCTCTCATCGCGGTCTCTGTCACGCCTATAAAGGCAAGATGAACAAGGTTGCAATTTGATGAAGTACCACCACAAAAAACTAACCAGTTTAGACATCAAATGGATACATACACAAAATTAGACAGAAAAGGTACAAGTTGGGACAAATGTTGCTCAAATGTTAGGCCATGTCAAGTTCTTTTCTTAAAAATCACATGAAAAGGTTACTGCACATTCTTATTCACGGTAGCTTATTCACTGCAAAAACCAATCTGATCAAGTGTAGCATGCAAAGGTCATGAATAAAGTAATTGTCCAAAGTACTTTTCCTTCTTTGTAAAAAGATATATTTAATGTCTTTAGACCACAGGATTGTCATATTAGTTGTAAAAGCTTTAAGGTTTTGTATAACTAGATCTTTGACAAAGTCAGTAGAATGAGTACATTAGAGAGACAGCGCAAGTTGAGAAGTTTGGAGATAAAGTCAGAGAGGCAAGGCTGAGATGGTCTGGACATGCTCAGAGGAGGGACAGTGGATATATCAGACAAAGGATGTTGAAGATGGAGCTGCCAGGGAGGAGGAAAAGAGGAAGACCACAGAGAAGGCTCATGGATGTAGTGAAGGAGGACATGCAGAGTGTTGGTGTGAGAGAAGAGGATGCAAGGGATAGGGTGAGATGGAGGCAGATGATCCGCTGTGGTGACCTCTAACGGGAGCAGCCGTAGAAGTAAGACAGAATACGTGTGTATGAGAATGGGGCAGGTAGAATGGTGAAGATGCAAGGAGTAGAGCTAGTGAAGCAAGATGAGTTTAAATACCAGGGTTACCCAATCTGACAGTGCATTTACCATAAATCACAGGTATCAAACATAAGGCCCAGGGGCCAGAAAAAGCCAACCAAAGGATCCAATCCAGCCCACTGGATGGCTGTGAAAAATGCAAAGAAGGATAGCCTGTCATATTACACTTAAGAGAATAAGTAGTAGATAAACCATTTAACTACAGGAACTGAGGTGTTTTTTATTGTTATTAATATATTAAAAATAATAGCAAAGTCCTGATAATGAGCTTCCAATGCTTTTTCTGTAATTGTATATAATGATGATTAAAGTTAAATAAAGCTTTACTTTTTTAAAGTTTAACCTGATGGGTTTTTTGATTTATTATACTAGCATTTCTTTACAATATATATAAAAACTGAGATGTACTGATGAAATTGCTCTTAATTGTCTTTAAAGACATCACGGGGATTAAAAGTATAGTTACATTTCTTTACACTGAAAAAGGGGGAACAATTTAAAGGTAGGTTATAGGTTATTAGACAACAGTTTTACTGGTCTGGCCTATTTAAAATCAAAGACTATATGTGGCCCATGATGTAAAATGAGATTGATATCCCTGTATCAGATGATATGTGTAAATGGCATGTGGTACTTCAGTAACTCTGATATAGAGGGTTTTACTTAAGTAAAAATATTTGCTCTGATTGTACATCTTCTATGCTTACTATAGCATTATATTTGATTACACATCTTCTATGTCTGTTAATTACTGGTCCAGTTTGTACATTTCACTGTACAGTGTACTATGATTATTTGTGTATGTGATAAATCCTCATTTTTCTCTGAGCAATTTCCCTCCTGGTATTAATAAAGTATTTTAACTCTGAAATAAAGTTTATCTTATCTAAATGAATTTAATCCAAGTATGGTTTTGTCCAATCTGGCAGTGCAATTAACAAAAATGTTCCACTGTGAAATGCATTGAATGCATAATACAAAAACAGCATAACTTAAAGTACAAGTTAATTTTCAGTTCTCCTCAGCTTTATAAAGTTCAAAAGATAAGTTGAGAATGAACCATGACTATCAAAATGCTGGGAGCATCATAATGATTTGAGTGTACCTTGAATGCACTCACCTTGACTGTGGCAAAGCTGCATTCTGCTAGCGGCACTTGAGGAGTTTAATTTATTTTAACTTAAATACTTAGATGCTTGGACTGGATACTTAATATAACGGGCTGTTTTATCTCCACAACGTATCTTTTTTGCTTCTCCAGCTCATAAGGTCAAAAACGATGTCAGATATAGACGAATTTTCACTAGGGTGACCAGATGTCAGGCTGTGTACGGGACTGCGCACCATTTTCATTTATTTTTCCGTGTCCCGCATATTGAGACGATATTGAGACATTTTGATTGGTTCTGTACCTCTCAAAAATCCGCACTGAATGACACACTTTTTTCTAAAATCTGGCTCTTAAGAAAGCAGGGAAGTCTGTCTACTCAGGAATCGAACTGTGCACTGTGGGTTAAATGCAGCACCTATTATCCTGATGGTATTCCCAAAATAACTAGCATTTACCACACTGTGCCCAATCATATACATTACTAGACCGTAGTAATAAACTGGTGCTGGTCATTTTTCTGGTTTTGGAGATTTCAGAAATATTTCAATTTCAATTTTATTTATATAGCGCCAATTCACAACAAAAGTCGCCTAGAGGCGGCTTCACACTGTAAGGTAAAGATAAAACAGTGTTAAAGAGAAAACCCCAACAATCCGATGATCCCCTATGAGCAAGCGCTTGGCGACCGTGGGAAGGGAAAAACTCCCTTTTAACTGGAAGAAACCTCCGGCAGAACCAGGCTCAGAGAGGGGCAGCCATCTGCCTCAACCGGTTGGGGGTAAGGGGACAGAGAAGAGAGAAAGGAGAGCAGAGAGAGACACAGGCTATGGGAGAGAGAAGACAACATTTAATGACATGCAGCAGTAACAAATAAATGCAAGGGGAATGAAAAGAGGTGGGTGGAGAAGAAATGCCCAGCACATCATAAGAAGCCCCCCAGCAGCCTAAACCTATTGCAGCATAACTAAGCCCTAACCATAAGCTTTATCAAAA
>VUQH01001003.1:0-19753 GCA_015106775.1 Etroplus canarensis
TTCCAAAGTTGATTCTGTTCATCTGGACGTAAAGTTTCCGTGGGAGAAACGTTTCATCACTCATCCAAGTGACTTCTTCAGTCTCAACTGACTGCAGGTCTCCCCAGCCTTATAAACAGTACATCAAGGTCCGTTGATCAAGGCCCACAAAAATCAAAGGCCATGAGCACCATCCACAAAGAGTCGGGGAATGGCTGCAATCACAGCGTTGTAAGACGGCGAAAGATGTACCCTTAGGCCCCCTCCTCGATTCAGAGACGGTCTTTCTCTTTTCACGTATATGGCCTCCTTGACTCCCCGCTCAAACCAGCGTTCCTCCCTGTCCAGGATGTGTACATCTTCAGCATTGAAAGAGTGTCCACTGGCCTGTAGGTGTAAATAGACTGCGGAGTCCTGGCCTGACAAGGTGGCTCTTCTGTGTTGTGCCATCCGCTTCGCCAGCGGTTGTTTGGTTTCCCCAATGCGTCTTACAACGCTGTGATTGCAGCCATTCCCCAACTCTTTGTGGATGGTGCTCATGGCCTTTGATTTTTGTGGGCCTTGATCAACGGACCTTGATGTACTGTTTATAAGGTTGGGGAGACCTGCAGTCAGTTGAGACTGAAGAAGTCACTTGGATGAGTGATGAAACGTTTCTCCCACGGAAACTTTACGTCCAGATGAACAGAATCAACTTTGGAAGTTTTACCTACCTGGATGATTGAGCATGAATCAAGACACTTTATACTAAATACTTTAATAATTCCCACATTCCTATAGGGGACATTCAGGTGTTTCTTTCAGTCTAATTGGCACAGGTTTATAAAGTGTACACTAAATCAGATCATGGTAGTGTAATGGGGTGCCACTGTTGCAACAAATAAGTTCATAAAATTTCTTCCCTCCTAGATATTCTGCTGTCAATTGTATGTGGAATTATTGCAAAGTAGAAGCGTTAAGGAACCACAGCAACTCAGCTATGAAGTGGCACTCAGCTTAAAATTACAGAGCAGGGTTGCCGAGTGCTGAGGCACATAGTGTGCAGAAGTCACCATCACTCTGCTGATCATTAACAGCAGAGTTCAAAATACCTCTGGCATTGACATCAGCACAAAAAATGTGTGCCGGGAGATTCATGGCATGGCTTTCCATGACTGAGCAGCTGCAAGCCTTGCTTCACTAAGCGCAATGACAAGCTTCGGATGGAGTGGTGTAAAGCATGATGCCACTGGACTGGATTTTGGAGCAGTGGAAACCTGTTCTGTGGAGTAATGAATCATGCCTATCTATCTGGTAGTCTGACGGACGAGTATGGGTTTGCCAAATGTGGGGAGAATGTTACCTTCCTAACTCCATTGTGACAACTGTAGCGTTTCGTGGAGGAGGGATGATGCTATAGGGTTGTTTTTCTGGTGTTGCCCTGGGTCCCTTAATTCCAGTGAAGGAAATTCTTAATGATTCAACTTAACAAGACATTTTGGACAATTCTCTGCTTCCAACATTGTGGGAACAGTTTGGGGAAGGCCCTTTTTCAGTATGTCTATGCCCCAGTGCACAAAGCAAGGTCCAACAAAGCATAGTTTGGCGTGGCCTACACAGACTACTGCCTTCTACTCCCCTCGAAAACCTTTGGGATGAACTAGAATGCAGATTGTAAGCCAGGCCTTCTCGTCCAGTGTCTGACCTTACAAATGCTCTTCTGGATGAATGGGCAAAATTCCCACAGACACAAACTTCCTCCAAAATCTTGAAGAGAGTTTTTCCTGAAGAGTGGAAACTGTGATAGCTAGAAAGGGAGACCAACTCCATATTAACGCTTATGGATTTAGAATGGGATGTCATACAACTCCAGTAGGCGTAATGTGTAGGTGGCCCAATACATTTGTCAGTATAGTGTAGATCATTTTAAAGTAGGATGATAACTATGATATTTCAAAAAAAAAAACATTGATGTTGTGTTTGTATTGCACATGATATTGTGGTAAATAATCCCTGGAGAAATGTGTTATTCATGCTTTTGTACAGTTACAGTAGAGTTACATGTAGGCTTGATGTATTTCATTTGTCAACATGGAAACAAAATATATAATAATAATAATACTGTTTGTAACATTTTTTACAAATATTGAAGCAGTATAGGTAAATATCTTATATGACCTAAATAAGACAACATTGTGCTGTGTTATCAGTCACTGATTGAAGCATGATAACAGAAACATAGAAATTAAAATCACATGGAGTATATAAACTATAGAAATCACTCTGGCACAATAAAGCCTCAATAAGGCATACTTGCAAATACATGGAGACTTTTAGTTGGTAGCAACAGGTGACAGTAGACAGAAATGTACATGACAGACAGACTGAGGGCAGCAACATGCATTTGATTGTTTGTGCTGAAAACACTGAGTGCTATTAGCCATTTCCATCTTGGGTTACTGTTTGACTTTACAGATATTTGGTCATAGATCACCAAAGTTACTGTAGTCATCCAAAAGGAATGGCAACATGCATGCCCAGACTGAATATCCGGACTCAACCAAAAGGACACAAATTTATTATTATTATTATTTTTTTTTTTTTATTGCTTGCCATTCTGATTTTAGATTAACCATGAGGATTCAGAGTAAAGATTGTCTTGTCCTGTGAAAGCAAAATGATTAACTGTGCATTATTATCAGTTGTGTACTTAATAATTAGCCCAAAAAACTGGCGTGCTAAAGTGATAAAATAAAATGACCAATTATTTTTCATTTTAAGAAAGCATTGTGGTGTGAAATGACCCTTGAAGTGAAAGAAATAATAAGCTACAACGTGAGACAGAAAAAGAGAGAAAAACACTGATATTGAACATTAATTGCCAATCTTCTTGTGTCCCGATGGCAGGTGAGAGCGTGACCTCCTTCCCTGTTTTGGACATAGACCAGAATGATATTGTGGACACTAATGGAGCTGGAGATGCCTTTGTTGGAGGTATGGCATTATTAAGTACAGAGCTTTATATCTATGTACAATCCAATTAACCTTTGGTACTGGCCAACTACCTAATGTACTAAAATCTCCAGATTATATAAGTGTAACTTTTACTCTGCTTTTTTTTTTTTTTAACTCTGATCATAGTCCCATATAAAGCAGCCATAATTTACGTTCTGTTGAGGGAGAAACAGCACTGTCCCTTTTTTCAGAAGCAATTAGTACCTCACTCATTTTAATCCTAACCGCTCCCTAAACTATTCTAGCAGGTGATTGATGGTTTCAGGTTGACCTCTGCTCTTCTGTCTACCCAGGATTCCTCTCTGCGTTGGTCCAAGAACATGCGTTGGAAGAGTGCATCAAGGCTGGACACTACACAGCCAATGTCATCATTAGACGGGTTGGATGCACCTTTCCAGAGAAGCCAGACTATCACTGATGCATCCGAACACTTGCACATTTGTCTTTTCCACAAATAATTATATTTGAATGTTTTAGGATTTTATGTACATTTTTTTTATTTACAGACTGCATGGGACTAATTGCCTCAGCTTAACAAATGCTGTATAAAGCAACTCAGATGTTTTAATATAATTTATATGAGGTACTCATATGTGCATGTTTAAAGGCTTATTCCACTAAAATGTGTCTTTTGGGTGTCAAAAACTGAATACCTGCAAGCCTGAGAAGGTTGTGAGAAAGAGGGCAAATGTATCAGCACATCTGAAGAAACAAATCAGCATAATCTACTGTACTTCTCCAACATTGATCCATATATTTCCACTACAGAGAAAACATTCTGTATCCCAGTAGCTCCTTTACATTGCCGGAGGTTGTGTATTTAGTGATTTATTTGGAACTTGTTTTTTTTTTTAAGTTGATCAATGGTAGAGAAGTGCATTATCCTGCAAGAGTGGTTTGAAAGGCTTCTCTGGGTTTATGTGACTCTGTGTTGTTTCTTGCTCCTTCATAGAATCGATTGTAATAGTGACCCAGAGTCATGGCCAAAAATAAGATGTATTTAAGTGTCTGCAGAAACTTCTCAAGCCATTCCTGCTGTGTAAGCCACTTCTCCATTTCCCCTTTTTTCTATCCCACAAAACCCCATTTCTGGAAAAGTTGGGATATTTTCCAAAATGCAGTTGAAACAAAAATCTAGGATATGTTAATTCACATGAACCTTCCTTTACCTGACAAAAGAACAAAGAAGAAATTTTCAATAGTTTTATTGACCAACTTAATTGTATTTTATAAATATACACACATTTAGAATTTGATGACTGCAGTGCACTCAAAAGTTGGAAGAGATATAAAATAAGATTGAAAAGTGACAGAATATTGCAAGACTTCACTTTAAGCTGACTAATTGGGAGGTGCAGTATCATGATTGGATATAAAAGTAGCATCCATCAAAGATTCAGTATTCGCAAGTAAGGATAGGTTGTGGCTCACCCCTTTGTGCCAAAATTAGTGAGAGAATTGATAGTTCAAAACAGTTCTGGACAGAGAATTTAGCTTTTTCATCATCTGCAGTGCATAATATTATGAAAAGATTCCTAGAACTTGGAGACATCTCAGTGCATAAACAGCAATGTCAGAAACCACTGTTGACTGTGTCATTTTCAGACCCTCAGGATACACCTAGGAAACTATCGTGCTACTGTGACAAATATAGCCACCTGGACTCAGGAGTACTTCAAAAGACCATTGTCATGTAACACAGTGACACTAAATCCAGAAATACAACTTGAAACTGTATTATGCAAGGAGGAAGCCATATAGTGCAGTAACTCTATGCAGAAACATTGCTGATTTTAGAGAGACATATGCTGCCACCAATGCAGTGTCTCCAGGACTCCCATGCTTATTTCAGCAGGACAGTACAAGAGCACATTCTGCATGGGCTGCACCACTATTGCTTCATAGATACAGAGTGTGTGAGTTTTACTGGGCTGCTGCCAGTTCAGAACTGTCTTTTAAATTTATGGTGCAGCTTGAAGAGAAGAATCAAACTATGGTTGATGGACTGTTGAGTAGCTGAAATGTTATATCAAGCAAGAATGGACAAAATTTCCATTTGCAAAACTCCAACAATTAGTATCCTCAGTTGATGAAATGATGAAAAAGTGTTATTAATAGAACAGGTAATGTAATACACATACACATGTGATACACATACTGCTCTCCCTCTTTTTGTGTGTTGCAGCAATCAAATTCAAAATTTGTGTATATTTACACATTAAGGAATCATTATTATATTTTACTTTTGTCAGTTAAATAAAGGCTCATATGGATTAGCATATCACAGATTTTAGTTTATATCGCATGTTTGAAAATATCCAAACTTTTCTGGAAATGGGGTTTGTAGTATTTAATATTTTGTAAGGGTTTTGTCTTTAAATAAGTAATTACACTTCTTGACAGATCTTGACACATAAATAGTGTAATTAGAAGTGTAAACAATTGAGTACGAAGCAGCAGTTTACAAACTTTTCAAAGCAATCTGTTATGCCTGCAGAGGGGGCGAGTCTTATGAAGCTATGAAATACAAACTATAGTATATTTTCACTTCAAAGTATTCCTTTAATATTTAGCTGCCATGGTGGAGACATCATGGATTGGGCTATTTCCCAAACTGTCAGTCAGACAAAAATAAAAAGAAAGTGGGTTTTTTTTAACTGTACAAATAAATCAGCTGATCGCACCATGAGACTCCTGTACCAAAAGAGACAGTTTTGACATTTAAGAATTGTTTAACCGACAGGTGATGTTTATTTTATTAAACACAAAAAGCACAATATAAAGACAATGTTATAACCCACAGAGTTTGTGAATTTCCTCATTATTTAATCAGCCAGAGGCACTCTCAGGCTAATCACTTTTGGATGGCTCAACACCCTCCATTATGGGTCTGGTGTCCTGGCTCTGCTCAGCTGCCCCACTCACACTTATTGGGTCCTAACTGGACTCTTGTGGTCTGGAGCTACACTGCAGGGCTACAGGAGATCATTTTTCTCAGTTTAAAGGATTAGTGGTTGCTCTTCACCGCGATCATTAGAGGGACCTGAAAATTAGACTGATCCTTCGTGCCCAGCTGTGCTGTTGCTGGGGTTGGAGAAGGGGAACAGTGGGAGGCCCCTTCCACCCCCTATATTCAGTGAAGGCCAGTAGAAGTATTGGGCAGTGTCTCAAGTGTTTTGTGGAAAATAATTCAACACTTGTCTGTTCTACAAAGAAGTGTGATTTAGAATTACATTTTTTGTTCCCCTCGCACAACCTGTTACATCATATTGTCTTTTTATTTTCTTTGAGCATATCAGAAGGAATCCAGAATTTACACTCCCTTCACAGACAGCCCTGTTTTTGTAATGAGGCATAGTTTATGCATTTATGCTAATTGGGGCCATCTAGGTGAAAACATTCTCCAGCCAAAATGTTATTAACAACTTTGAGACACTTTTTTTTCATCAGCATTTTTTTAAGGTTTCACACAGATGCGCTTTGAAAGGGACCACATTTCTGATTGGGCAAGATCACACTCCGTGGCAGCTGGTTCATTTGCTTCTCAAGATGACAGATGGCAAAACACAAACACAAAAAGAGGGAGCCATGATTAAGTAATGAGAATGCCTGCCACAATAAGGAAACTACCAAACATACTTTTCTCACTTTTGCTGTTTAACTTTTGCCTTGCTCAATGGAAGCAAGAAGTAGAAATACATAAAAACTATATATTTGATTTATATTTCTACGCTTTTATTTAATCTCTTTTTAAGCTTGTGAGCCATGTGCATTTTGAAAACGAAGCAGCAATCTGCAAAATCTCTTTTCACTTACAGTTGTGAGTTAAATGCACTGTTCGCTTTGAAGTGGAGAGAAGAAGATCTTGATTTTGTGACATTTGCCTACAAAAGTGGGTTCATGAATAGATTTTTTTTTTCTTCTTTAATTGCAGGCAAAGGAGTAACTGGGGCCCTGGCCAGTGTTTTGCCCCGCAGATGGGCAGCAGTGTTTGTGAACACCAGTGTGGCAGTTGGCAGGGATTGAGGAGGGGGATGGGCAGATTGCAATGGCACATGCTCCAATTCAAATTATCCCTGGACCCATGCAGCAGTGGAGGACCTGCTGGGGCCCAGGGTGGCATTCATTATAACCAGACACAGGCAGGTTTTGGTCAGTGCCTCCGTCATGACATCAGTCCTGGAAGCATCAGATCTGAACTCTCCCCTTCTCCTCCCCAGCTGCTTTATCAAATTTTACAGCAGTACCTAAATGAAATAACATTTTATTTGCACACATTTTCCAGAAATTATCATTAAGCAGATTGAAATAAATGTCAAGGACTGAATAGCAGGGAGATGGTGAATGATCTAAATTTTCCAAGTAGGGCAAATGCATGCAGGTCAACAGTAAACATCAAGGTCATCAAGGTAATGAGAAGAGCTGCTTGTGAAGAAGATGTAATGCAACGGCAAAATTAACACGTGTATTAAATGAAAGCAAGTCAAATTACACATCAAATGTGCTTTTGTCCTTGGTTAAATGTTTTCAGATGAGATTTTTAAAGGCTGCCGGTACAGTAGTGTATGTGTTCATAATCTGATGGGAAGTTACCAATTATCTCTCTAATTACATCCGTATTACTGCATGAAAAATGAGCTTTCTGGCATTTCTAATGCTGCTGAAGAGTTGGTGAATAAGCGAGGGGAGCGCAAATCTGAAAACTGAAAATTTAATGATCTACATTATTGCTTACAACTATTGCTCTTCCTTGGGCTTGGTGAAGTTAATTAACATTATTAGGGGTGGTGGTTAGTGTGTAATATCCCTTATGGCCCTGGGTAGTGTTGGCCAGCGCAGAGAAATTGCAAATGCGAAAATAAAAGTCTGGATTTATGTGTTTGTGCTGAAAATCGGCCACATCAGAGCACATCGGTTGGAAGTTTTAAATGCCCACAAGGTATTGGTGTTAATAGGGGCTGTTACGACATCCGAATGCCATGTAGGCTGCCGAGGCTAATCCACTAAAAACATGAAGTGTAAAAATGTGCCTCCCGGCTCATCGCTGGACGTGTTGATGGTGGTGGTGGTGGTGGGGGGAAAGTGAAATTGACAATATCATTGTAGGAGCGCACTAAAGGGGCGACGGTCCGCTCCACTACACTGAAGTAGGGATGTCTACAGTGGAAGAAGAAGAAGGGGGAGGGTACCACTTTGTCACAGGCTGCTATGTAGATTAACCTTTCAATTAGTTGTTATCAGGTCCTCTCCATGTCTCGGCGCAAGCTTCTCAGCCTTCGTTTTGCGAGATCAAATCCTACGAAATCGCTCGGATATGTCGCTTCACATTTATCCTTCGACGATAACGAAGAGGAGTATCCGAGGGGGGGAAAAACTTGAAGAGGTAAACTACCAGCAAATATTTACGCTAGCCTGTGCCCTCCTTTTTTTGTTTTCTTCTCCTTTTCCTACTAGTTATATGTTCATCTTTGCATGAAACTTGGCTTTTTAATTTGTTGTGCCTTCTCGCCCACGGCGGCGGCGGCTGATTAGATCGGTCTGTGTAACATCTAACCAAACCTGGAGGGGGGGTGGAGAAATCAAAGGGAGGCTGTGTATCATTTCCAAATATAATGTGGAAAACGAGAGCGGAGCCGAAGCTGAGAAATGGGGAGCACTATAGCGAAGAACTAGCGATACATAATTGAGAAGCAGTGATGAAGGAGCTGCTCTCCCAGCAGCCGTGTTAACTTGTATTCCCCACTGAACATCTTCCTCTCCCCCCCCCTCCTCCTCCTCCTCCTCCTCCTCCTCCAGGGCTCACTATTTGTCCTCATTGGAGATATTTGATAGTTAATGGTGATAAAGAGGTCATGCCATCATTGCGCGGCGCAACACGGGACGTTAATAATGTCGCTGGCGGATGTGGAGCGAGCGGAAAACCTACTTTTTAACGCATATTTATCGCCCCCCCGCCTCCCTCCAATTTAACGTCACATAGTTTAAATGTTAAATATCGGGAGAATTACGGCTCCTCTCGGGGAAATAATGAAAAAGGGAGGAAGATAAAGAGAGGGGGGAGGCAGACACATTTTGCCTGCAGGAGTCTTTATTTTTTTTGCATGTGCTACCTGGACTTATTTTTTTTTTAAGAAATGAAACGTGTGCCGCTTTAAATCCTTCGCGAGGTTTTTTTTTTATGCAAACAAATGATAGATTTAACAAACAGCCAATTAAAGTCTAAAACGATCCAAATCACTTTCAAGTGTAACCAACTGTTTCAAGGGGGGGGGATCTAAGTAAAGGTGGGCCGGTGTTAAACGCTTTGCAAATGAGGTTAAATATTCATGTCGTTTAATTACCAGCTAACTATTTAACGCCTGTTATAGCGTGTTTATAACTTAATGGTAACCTGTCGCCTCGTACGGAGCTGCGAGTTGGGATATTGCGAGCGTTGGAGGTGAATGATATCAATTCATCACTGAAGGCACCTTAAGAGGCGGGTCAATTGAGTGAAGTGACAGATCATACAGCCAGTGCCGAGCCTCTTAGAGTGAGCTCATACATAAAGATTGACATGTGCTTTATCAAACCAGAAATCGGATCTTGTCTTCACAGCCAATATTGAAGTTGCTAGGGAGGGCACATTAGTGTAGGTAAGGTTTAATGAGACTCCATTGGATTGTAATCAGCGTCATGTCGGATTCATGTAAACTACAACATTGTAACAAAATGGCGACTGTTTAGGTGACATCAGTAATGCTGGCAACAGTGTCATTTATCTGCTCAACTCGGCGGAGCACAACTCCCGGTTCGTTGCACACTCACTCCCGGCTTCTCCCTTTCGTCAAGCGGCTCGGTGGCGACTGCGGACGTGCCGCGGACGTCTGTCGGCAGCTGTCAGGAAGTGAGCATTGATTATTACGTGTGTCATTAAAAGCTCGCGCTGATCCATTTGCCGCCGCGGACGTCGAGCTGTCAAAAAGTCTCGTGCGGACAGCTAACGGTTAAACTTCGCGTACGAGCTCCCTTTTTTTTGTGTGTGTGTGTTTTAGTCAGTTTGTGCGCGTTATGACAAAGTAGTCCGCTGATAATTTGCGTGCCGCAGAAATAGATGTGAACTCGTAAGATCGCTTCTTTTTTTTCTTTCTTTTTTTAAAAATCTAATCTGAAACCGAAAACGTGTATCAGTCGAGGTGACGGTGTATACTTTCCCAGAAGTCGGGAGAAGTTTCTAGCTGGCTGTCATAGTGTGAAAACTTACTACTCGTAAGAAAAGCGTCTCTTTTGAAACGGACATCTGGTTTGGTGTGTGGATTATGGTGTCAGACTATGGATTAAGTCACTCTGATTTCTTTAGCAGCCATGACAGCGCCTGCATCTGTTTTTATCCATCTGTTTCTCATGTTTTAGCACATCTTAAAAGTCCTGCATTCCTCTGGCTTAGCCTTCATACCCAATATGCCATAAGCTAGTTTAAAGCAAGTGAATGAGAAGAAATGAAAGTCTGCATCTCATTTTTTTCTGCTTTTCTTTTAGATTTAATCTGGAATTTCAGTAAACTCAGCTCCTGGTCAGCTGGTGACTACCATTGTGGAATTTACTAGTGCCAACTTTTGCTGAAGTTCAATGTCAGACACCCAGGATTGAGAAGAAATGAGTGGATGCGGTTGTGGAGCGTTAACTTCTTGATCTTCTTAAGGATGTGGATGTACCCAGTTTTAAGCAGCAGAAAGGGGGAATCTTTATGGATCACGTTTTTGTGAGGCTAATTGCTCAATCATGGTAAAACTTGCAAACCCTCTGTACACGGAGTGGATTCTTGAAGCAATACAGAAAATCAAAAGGCAAAAGCAGAGACCCTCAGAGGAAAGAATTTGCCATGCAGTGGCCACATCGCATGGACTGGACAAGAAGACAGTCCTTGAGCAGTTGGAATTAAGCGTTCATGATGGCTCTATCCTCAAGGTTACAAATAAGGGGAGTGCCTCCTACAAGGACCCAGGAAATCCCGGAAGAGTTGGATCAATCTTGCCTGCAAATGCACCTGTGCCATCAAAGGAATCTATATGGAATTCGAGCGATCTGCGCCATATTGATTGGAATAAAATACTTAGGAGGGCCATCGAAGGCCTGGATGATACCCATGGCTCGTCACTAAAGAACATTGAGAGGTATCTGAGGAACCAGGATGACCTCTCAAACATTGTTGATAACCCCGCTTTCCGGCAGAGGTTGCGGCTGGCGGCTAAGCGAGCAGTTAATAACGGCAGGTTGACAAAAAATGGTCCAAGGTATAAGCTCAGCCATGGCAGCGTGGAGGGAAGGAGCACCAGGTGTCCAAGTGCTTCCCCCTTGGTCCTGTCATCTGTGACACTCCTCCCCCATGAGCGAGACCAGGTACACACATCCTGGCCTCTGCATTCTTATTCCCTCCAACTCATGTTGAGTCCTGTGTCACCCTGACCTTTTCTGTACCTAATGCTGCTGTTTGCACAAAAGGAGAAATTTCTTGAAGTAACAAGTATTCCTGTTGTTGATGTGTTATTGGTTTTGACCTTCTTACCAAGCTCCAGCATGTGCCACAACTTTGTTTTTTTGTGCAGTAAAGACTTTTTGGTCCTTTAATGGTGGCATTTATTTGAAATCTCCACCAACTGGGAAGGTTGAAAGTTCAAGCTACCACTTAGGAGAATTTGCTCAGTAGGACTTTTATGATTGTGGTCTTAATCTTTGGGACTTTAGCTTGGCAGGTCAGAAACAACGCCATCTAGAGTGCATCCCTTTGGGGCTCTGTTGCTATTGGTCTCCATAATAAGAGAGCTTGGATAATCAGAAAGTCATGCTGACAGTGTGTGGTAGGCAGTCTGCTGTAGGCTTCCCACAGGTTATGTAACTCTAGCCTAATGACCTTAAAGGATGTGGCTGGCTTTCTTGCGAGTTGCAAAGCTTTAGTGGACAAAATTGTGATATATTATTGGTAATTTGCAAGGGAATGAGCATGTGTTGAGAAAGTAAGACTGAGTAGTCTCAGACTGCATGCAGCTGTTACGAACCTTGTGCAAACTGAGATGCCCCAGAGAGGAAATAAAACCATATAAACAAACTTTCGACATCCAGGGGGTGGTTTATAGTTTGCAGAGATTGTGTCTTTGTTACTGGTGTTTAACAATAACACACACTGCTGACAAATGTCTGTAAGATGACAGTACTTTTGTTCTTGCTTTGCAATTTTAAGACACTGTCAGGCACGGGAGAGTGCTTGATGGAAAATAGTTTTCACTGTGTGACCTAAAGTGCAGTGTGCAGTCATCTAGTTAGTGTATTGTGAAGGCTTTTTGCATATCATGTGTTGAGGCTTATCAAGATGAAATGCGGTGTAGTTTATGCACAAGCTATGCAGCTGAAGTGGCGAGCAGCATCAAGCTATAGAGATGTCACCCTGCTCTTCACCAGTTTCACAGTGAATAATCAGGAAGCAACACCTTGATACTGCAGCCACAACTGTGACTGTGTCTGTGGTGAGGCCAAAAGTGAAACTGAGAAGTGTTTAGAGACACAGTGTCCTGCAGTGGTTCTCATAGCTGAGGAAGGCCTGCTGTTTTCCATTTGGAACATTTCAACCTATTGCTCCCGGCCTGATGACATCACCTCGCCCAGTCCAGGTTTACTGTTCACTTCAAACGATGAGACAGCTCTGCCTGCTCAGTTGTTGAGTGTGTGTGCTGAGAATAAGAGATACTTTGAGGTAAAAAAGAGCAGTCTTGGTTTAGAGTTTATTAGATTCTGAAGAGACTCTGGCAGGAACAAAGGCAAGGAATGAGAGTTTTTTTTTCCGGCTGTGTTATGCAACCACTTGAGCTCTCTCTCTCTACCAGCACAGTTCTAATAGGACCCCACCCCCTCACTCAGGACAGCCTGCTCTTTTGAAGCAGCATAATTTCCTGTAATGTACTTAATTTAGAATCCCCAAGTAAATCATCAGCATCTCTTCAGCTGTGTTTCTCATTTTTTTGCATTTCATTGCTGTACAGATTGCAGATTGCTATTGGTTTTTTAATCACCAGACACAAGAATATTCCTAATGGAAATTAATCCATCTTCTGGATCAGGCTTCGTAGCTGAGTCAGTGGAGACTGTGTTATGAAGCCTTATTAAGACTTATTTTAAACAACTTCACATCACTATGCTCAGAGCATTTCATCAGTGGTATGCACAGGTTGCACATTAGCACTGTCTTTATTACTCTTTATCACTTTAGTTCTCCAGCAAAAATCGTGTTTGTATTTGTTTGCTAACCCATAATAAAAGTGTCAAACATACACGTTATGTACCTAAACAACAAGTCACAGCCCAAAGTATTCCTAACACTGAGGCTCGCTTGTCAAATCCCTTTGTCTGCATCTGTTAGCAGTGATAATACAGAACAGTTTGTAATGAAGGACGAATGCTAATATTTTTCCATTTTGTCTTCATGATGTGAATCTGAATTCAACTTTGATGAAGCCTTAAGTGATAATTTGCACAGTACAGTGGGGTTAAATTAGAGGTTCACAGCCAATAATCACTTTGGAAATATCAGAAAATAAGGAAGAATGTCCATATCAAGGTCTAAATATCCAGGTCATGCCTTCTGATCAGCAATCTAAAATAAAGATATTCGTCATGAAGTTCTATTAAAGGGGGCCTTTTATGCTAATCTCTGCTCCATATTTTCATTCTTGGACTTTGCTGGGTTAGCTTTGCATTATTCACACTTTCACAATAACTCTTATTTATCTTATGCTAGGCCTTGGTACAGTTCATCCTATATCTAAAACAAGCCAATTTAGTTCACTTTCCCCTTGCTTTAAGCCAGCGTGCTTCTGATTGGTTGTTCCTCAAAAACAGAAGGTTTTAACAGCTGGTGGCTAAGGCTTTCATGTTCAGATGACCATATAAGGGATATACACACTCAATGGCATATAGAGACAAGTGTAGGAAAAAACTCAGAAACCAAGTGTTTAGAGCAGCCTGAAGCTGGAGCTTTTTGTTCACCGAGATTATTTGAACTGATGTCGCTATTATTAGGGCCCCTTTACTTCAAGAAATTAAAATCATTATACACATTTGGACAATCAAGGATATTTTTCAGCAAGTGTTTGCATTCCCAGAACTTACTACCTTATATCTGGACAAAATGTTTTGTTTTTTTGAGTTACCATCAGACATAACAAAAATGACCAATTACCTCTGAGCCACAGTGTTAAATCATACAGGTTTAGCCTCATCACATAGATTTTTCTGCAGTTTTATGTCCATAATCAGAGCTGTGTGAGCAGCAGTCTGCTTCTAATGCCAGCCCGCTTTCAAATATTGACCTGGCAGGTTGGAAAATAGAGTAATCATTGATGTGGCAGTAAACTGCTTCCCCTCACCGTGGCAAGTAATTGATACAGCCAGGAACAATGACCAGATTGCCATTGCATCCTTGCTTCACTTTCCCTCTGGGGTTCATTTGGATGGTGTGACAGGTTGAAGGGATGCTGCTGTTTTTTGCTTTGTAGATGAATGAAAAAGAAAAACAACATCTCCCTCAATTCAAATGAGGGTCAGCAGGAGGTCAGAACCAGTTGAGATTTGAAAGATGCAAATTTGGTTATGGTCAGGATGATGATCTGCGTCATAGAAACCAGGAACTAATTATGGCTATCCCTAGAGTACCCTCTAAGGCTCCAGTCAATTGGTGAGGCCTTAGTGTGTGAACTGTTGATGAGGTGGGTTATTTATGGTCACACCCCGTGAGTGTTATTTTCCGTTAAGAACTTCCTCTCTAGTTGAGAAGGAAGCCGCAGTTTGTTTGTTGTTTCTCTTGACGCTTTTATATGTGATCTCATATTTAAAGGGAGCATTATGAAAGCCATATTGCAGTCATCTCAGTTAAGCCTGGTCTTGATTTCAGCCTAAGATTCATTAGGTTTCAACTGGCTGCTGTATGAAGCAATGACACAAAGTCTTCCCAGTTCTCTGTCTGTGAAGTCAGCCTCTCTTCATTCTGAGTGATCAATGGGGAAATCCTCTTAAACCTTGAGCTCATATTTTACTTCTTCTGAACTTAACCGTAAGCCCTTAAATGAGCGTTTGTTCTGAGACTTGCAACATTTACTGTGGATCATGGCAGTAACAATGAGAGCATGTTTTATTATTGAGGTAATTTGATTACATGCTGGTTAATCCTTTCAGACTGGAGTGCAAGCTTTAAGAATTGGATTAAGCCCTTAAACTATGATTACTAAGATCACTTACCCATTCAGATGTAATGGATAAAGGAGGTGGATCTCAGATGCGGCATATCTCTGAGGATAAGATTCATTTATTATTCATTTCTAGTCTGTGAGAACTCAACTCTTTTTTCATTCTCTGAGCTTCATCTGAGTTCAATTTTTTGTGACTGTTTCATTAAACCCACATTCTGGTTTTTATCTTCATCTTAACCAGCAATACATGGCTGGTGATCTCAAAAGCAAACATGCTTTCAGGCACTACGTACACAGACTGTCTGTCCCTTAAACAGTTTGTCTCTGTTTGTGTTCCCACCCAGCTCCGGGTTGACCCCATCCCAATATGCAGTTTCTGTCTTGGAACGAAAGAGTCAAATCGGGACAAGCGGCCAGAAGAGCTGCTGTCCTGTGCAGACTGTGGGAGCAGTGGTAAGTCGCCTTGTGTAACACTTCAGTTATTGGATGTTCTCACGAGCCATAACATACTGTAAACAACACTAAACTGTTAATGTTAGCTGAGCTGCAACAGTGTCAATGTACATAAGGAATATAGCTCAGAAATATTGTGAAAATCACTACATTGTGATGTCATATTTATGCAGTTGCATTTAAGTCAAATGTGCAAAACATAACCTTCAGTAATAAAATCTAATGGTGTTATAATTCACAGTTTGGTTCCTGTGCTTTGGCATCACAGCTTAGTAGTTATGTATGTTTTGGTATTATAATATATACATGCATTTTTTGGCATATTATGAATGAGAAAAAACATGTCTATCTCTTGAGTATTACATAAATACAAAAATAATTATGTCTTTTAAGATATTCATAATTAACCTAAATTTACAATTAAAGGCAGCAGTGCAGTTTTTAGCTGCAGAAAGTAAAGTTCCATTTGACTCCTTCTTGTTAACACTGAGGACACAGGCAGTCCTATTTGAATAAACTTTGTTGGAATTGTCACTGGACAAAACTGCCTGGGTGTTTACTTGAGCATTATATTGTGACAGGTTGATTGAACTGTAGCCCGTGCGCAGGAGGAAGGCCAATTAAAATGTGTAGTGTGAGTTAACATATTGCGCGAGATCAATAAAAAAAAAGAAAACACTGTTTGTCCAGCTTTAAAAGGATAGTGATCTTAGCATTTTGTACCTGATACACAGAACAACTGTTGAGCAGTCAAAACCTTCTGGGTGAAAGTCACACACTGGGAGTTAATACATAGACATAAATAGATTATTCTTACTCTGTTGCTGTTTGGATCAGAGGGGATATTAAGCAGAGGAAGTCTAGTGATCTTGTCAAGTTGCCTGAAATGAAGTAATTATTTCTGTGCCATTAAAGCTACAAACATAAAGAAGTATTGACAAATTTCTGTCCTCTTAGGATGTACAGTATGTATTCAAGTCATCCAGCCTTGGCAGCAGGAGTTCCCTACATCGGTTAGGCAGATGTCACATTCTTGCTCCATATTTTCCTCTTCCCTTTAAGGGATTTATTGGAAGAATAATGTGCAAATTGACTGGCTGAAGGGATCCAAATTACTTGCAACCCTCAGAGGGGCAGATGCTCCAAGTGACCATTAGAATCTGAAATCACCCAAGTCATTTTCACTCAATTCCAATTCTTTTATAGAGCACTCCCGTTATAGCGGATCAAAGATCAACCCTTTTCCCGCTGCACATTGTTGGCATTTCCTTTAGTGTTCCTTTGTTCCAGACAAAACTGCTAACCCCCCGTAAAATTACCTCTGCCTAGGAGTCATTTATGTTTGAACAATTATTTTAAATGCCGTAAGGAATTGTTCTCCTGGTGACATTTTTATAGCTCAAATTTGACTAAGTAGCGTCGAGGTGGTTTTCATTAACCACTCGTAGTGTACACAAATTGTGCTCTCACTGTAAAACAGCTGTTTTACAACCATGAGAGGGAGCCGGGTGAGAGAAGAGGCAAGCTTTTACATGACTTTCATGGATCAGCTTCCATTAGAATGAGTGCTGCTACTGTTTCTGCCTCATTAAGATCAAATTATCTGTAATTAGTGGCTCAGATGTTTGATCATACTGTTTTTAGACACAACTTGTGGCAGGGGGGAAAAGTGTTATGGACATACAGGGCCAGCATTGTTGTTAATGATGTAATATGTTACTGTTTAACCTGACTGTGTTGACAAATGGAAAACCTTGTCTCTGGCTTGGTGACAGAGCCAACGGTGGTAAAACTGTCCCCTCCTAATATGCATTTTTGATTGCGCTTGTAGGGCATCCATCATGTCTGAAGTTTTCCCCCGAATTAACCTCAAATGTGAAGAGATTACGGTGGCAGTGTATCGAATGCAAAACCTGCAGCTCCTGTCGAATACAGGGAAAAAATGCTGTGAGTATTATACATACATCTTAACACACCATTTTCAGTGTTGTTGGCTTGAAGGTAGATCCCATTTTGTGCATCCCTGAGGATTTGTTGAGATTTGTAAAGCCTCTCTTGTGCTCAATTGGGCTTATTTTTCAAAAAAGACTTTAAATGACGGGGGTGTTACATGTATGCAACTGGGACATCCTTTACACATGCCTGCTGTTCCCTTTCAGGATGAGATGCTATTCTGTGATTCATGTGATCGGGGCTTTCACATGGAATGCTGCGATCCGCCGCTTTCAAGAATGCCAAAAGGTGAGGTGTTTACACTGTCTGGCTTCTCTGTTTCCCCCTCTGCTGTCAATTCAAAGCCTTTTCTTCACAGACGGCCGTTTGGGGCTGTCACTCAGCACACAGAGAAGCAGCGGTGGCTTATTAGGAGCTTTGCATGCATATCAAATTATTCCAGCTTCCCCAGGGAGATTTGCTATCTCTGGATTACAGTACTGACCCTACAGTGAAGCTTGTAATGATGGTGCACGTACTAGAGTAGGATATTTGGCAGGCAATTCATACAAGTCACATAGCTGAGCTCAACAAGCTGACACGAAGTCTATTTTGCTGAACAGAGAATTGACCCAATGTTTTTCTTATGGATTTTCGCTTTGTGCTGAGTAATTGATTGTCATTGTGAGCTGGTGGGAAACTTGCCAGCACTTCCTATTAAAGGAAATGTTTCAAATGAATGTACTGTATGTCCTCTGAATTGATGAACCCACCCAAACGGTACTCTCTGTGTTTGGACACCCTCCAGGAACCTGGATCTGCCAAGTCTGCAGGCCAAAGGAGAATGGGAAGAAACTGCTGCACAAGAAAGCCGATCAGATCAAACGTCGATATGCAAAGCCAATCGGAAGGCCTAGAAATAAGCTCAAACAAAGAATGTAAGTGTGCTGTAATCTAACTAAAAGCTGTTTCTTTTTGCTAAAAGTTAATTCTTATTTGGTGTAATGATCTTGAAATATGGCAACATTTCAGATTGGCATCGTGTTTGCACCTGTCCGTGGTTCATTGCAAACATCCAGCACAGTGTGAGACCGAGTCTCTGGTTTAACGTCCAGATCTGATACATTGCATATTTAAAAAATAAGCTTTAGCCTTTGTAGAGAATGAGAAAAGCCAAAAAATAATAAATAAATACAATAACTTTTATGCATTAAATAGAATCAGTATTGGCAAATTATTATGTGAGCTGCATTTAAATGTTGTTACTGGGTGAGGTAGATCCATAGACTGTGTTTAAAAGATAGACACCTTGGACTTCTAGGCCTTTAAAAGAAGCCATTGCATTGTTTTTAATGGCCAATAGGGGGCGACTCATTGCAGTTGCATTTGCATTGGTTTGCAGAAAGAAGCCCAGTCATATAGAAGTCTAATGGGCAGAACAATCCTTCCATACCCTGGAGCTATGATCTCAGGAAACCTAATAAACCTACTAAATATGTGATCTGAATTGCTAGTTGCAGTGCGTACTAAACACAACATTCTTTTTATAAATTATGTTCACCATCTGTGTCAAAAAAGAAAACAGGGTGTATTTTAAGGGAGTGCTACTTTTTTTTGTTTTTTTTTTGGGCCAAGATGGCGGCGTGACAGTAGCGCGCGGCCACTCCAGAACCAAGGGGTGCTTGTTCCCCTGTGATTGTCCATGTTCTGACCCGCGTGTTCGGGTGTTGTGGACGCCGGGACGGTGGTGTTCGTGTTCGTAAGTCGGAGGTTCGAGGACGACCAGACGCCGTTGTAGCTCCGTCCACGGACGAGACTAACTGGCGATCCGGCGGCGTTGTTTCTCATGATCGCTAACTGACGATCCAGCAGCGTTGTATGAACTGCCAGGAGTCAAAGTTTTTGGTTTCCCCGGGGAGTATTGTCGCGGGACTGATGCTGCGGATTAACGGTTTCTGCGAACTCTGATCTTGGCTTGCTGTGTGGACCGGGACTTCAGTCCTCGGCATCGCCTGATGCCGGTGGCTGGGGAAGAGGACATTGCGGGCGGGGTGTTGTGTTGGGCCGGAGGTGGGCCCTGGCTGGCCGACGCTACCCTTGTATGGGGCACCAGGTCCTGGGGGAACGCTATATCATTTCACTGTGTATTTATATGTAGTTGAAATGACAATATAGTAATC
>VUQH01001005.1:0-19317 GCA_015106775.1 Etroplus canarensis
TTTTGGACTTTGGACTTCTACAAGCCAGGAGAGCTATTGCACTATGCTGGAAGAGCATGGATACTCCTACAATGAAGATGTGGATGAAGGAACTTTCTGAATGTATTGGAATGGAAAGATTAACATACATTGCCAAGGGCAAACGAAAAAGACTTTGATAAACTCTGGGAACCATATATGAATATCATGACAAATGAAAGTGCTAGATTTTTCTGAAATGATTTGCAAAAGCTGTAAAATGTAGCCCCCATTTTCTTTCTCCCCCCCCCTCTTTTTTTAAATTTATTTTTAATTATTTTTTATTGTTTTATTTATTTATTTTTCTTACTTATTTTTTTTGTTTTTTCTTAATTTATTTTTATTTATTTTCTATTTTTTATGATGCAAGGGTATGCAGTCTGTATGTGTGTGTGTATGTATGTGTATATGTTATGTGTTTGTGAAATAATTTTGAAAAAGACAATAAACATATTGGCAAAAAAAAAAGAATACGCAGGGAATTTATCTCATTACGCCAGTCTTGACAGGCTGGTGATCACAATGCCCACTTCAGGCAGATCCACCTGTCCTTAAATAGCCTGCGCTATAATGCCCGCTTCGCCCGAGCAAACAGTGTTGGTGAGAGATCACACTTGTGCTACTTCTGAGAACAGAGATTATGCAAGTAACCAGATGTTTTCTGTGACAAATGACTCCAGTCACCTGCTCATCAGAGTTATTACAGTTTATATTTTTTACTTAGTTTCCATAGTGGGTTTGCTCATTTCAGTTTAGTTTTATTGTTTGAAAATGTTTAGTTTCGGTTTAGTTTTTATTAGTTTCAGGGTTGGTTTCAGTTTTCTTAATTATAATACAGATGGTATTTGTAAGGGAGAAGATTTAAGATGTTCAGATTTGAAGTTACACACTACTTTGTGAAGGTAGTTTACTCTCAGCCATGTACACATCCTGAGCCTCTATAAAGAGAAGCACCACACCCAGGCACAGACAGGTTGTCCTAACAAATTTGACCAAATTGCCAAAGACTGAGGACATTTCCTGTAATTTTCTTTTAGTTAGTTTTGTGAGCACACAGTATTGTTTGTTAGTTTTCATTGTTTTGATTAGTTTATTTTTTATTTTTATTTCGATTAACTAAAACATCTTTTCTCAACTAGTTTTAGTTTAGTTTTAGTTAACTGCACTAACCTTGTCACTGATGTCAGTTATTATCAAATGGCACAAGTAAAACTGCTCAATTTCATTTTTAATGAACAAAAAAACTGATATCCTTTCTTCTTTGTCTATTATCATATGAGGAAATACAGTATCACCAGTAAATCATTAACTTTAACAGTACACACCTCACACAATCACCTAGTTTTTGAGGGCTTGTCTTAAGTGACTTCTCTGTATTTAGCAGGGGCGTCTTCAGAATTTTTGAAATTAATACTGAAAATCAGCATACAAAACACTGGGTGCAATTTTTCTAGGCTTGTGTGGAAACAATCATTGTGGAATCATGTACATTATATTACTGGATCATAATTATTGATTCAATGATATGTGTATCACTAATGTTGTGGGTATTGATTTTTAATACCCATTTATTGCTGTGTATCTCGATTTATAATACTGCAATTTATCTGCAAAAAATTACATTACTAAAGCTTTAAAATAAATAGTATGGAATACAAACTACAGTATTTGCATCTGAAATCTAGTAGAGTGGAAGCAGAAAACAGCATAACATAGAAATACTTAAAGTACAAGTACAAGATTTTAAACCCTTGTATCCAGGGATAGGTGACAAAATAAGGCGACACCTTGTGATCAATCTGTTTCTGAATCCAACTATTGTCGCTGTTTAGAATAGCAATGTTACCTTCATGCTGGGAAACATTTCCCTCATGGATAATCCATTTTTCATTTTATATTTTAGTCAAATTGCAAAATTCTTAACTTCACCAGATCTGTTTGCGTTGTTCACTTGTCTTTTAAACTAACATATTGACTGTCAGTCAGTGAGGTTAAAAGTTTCAACTGTGCACAGTGTTTGGTTAAGCACTCTGATAACCTTCAACTCACATCCTGCTGACTTACAGTGACTTAAAGAGTACAATTTTATTGGTGTACATGCTGTGTTTACATAAATTTTACTGCTTCCTGCCCTTTACACTAATACACTTTATAATTGTCATCATTATCGGGGGTTCTGCCTTAAATTTTATCCTTTAATTTGTACACCTACAACTGTAAGTCCTTTGTTTCCACTGACATTTGTCAAAATAACTTCAAATTTTTCTTTAATAATTTGATAGGCATGTATAAATCATAATTTAAAAGAAGAAACAGCTCACCAAAATAAGGGCAAGTTATGGAGTTCATATTCTATATTTTAAATATATGAAAACTCACAAGCTTACAGTACTTTGACTTCTATCACTAAAATGCTGCAGCTTTAACAGCAGCTATTTAAAATGGAATAAAAGCAAGTCTTATCATATTAACTCGCCTTTGCCTATAATAATCTCCAGCCACAGATCAATCTTATCTCAGTACTACATCTATAGTTCAGGCACAGAGTTCACAACATCTGATTCAGCTCTCTCTTATATAATTTGCTGCTACACACACTCTTACCATCAGAGCTGGACGGCAGTGAGTCACTCAGATATCTGCTGCGAAGGTGGCTGGAAGCACAAACAACACGATCCGGTTGAAACGTGAGATCTATTGACTAGGACGCTCCCGGTAGGTGTTTAGATCGAAATATTCAGATCAGTGACAGTTTTAGGAGCTAAAACAGCATTTTCATTTGAAGATTTTTGTACTACTGAACTACATAAACAGAGTGACCATACCAGCTAAAGCCTAAGTACTTGCAGATGAACGATCACAGGACAAAAAACAGAGCAATTTCCAGATGCTTCCTCTCCACAATAACAAGGCCGAGGAATCTCATTGTGTGAACTCTCATTCAGTTATAGTTCAGCTTATTAACTGTGTGAGAAGAAGCACATGCTTTGTTCTGACCAGATGTAACTAAAGCAAGAACAGCAACGCGTGTCAGCTTGCAGCAATGTTTTCTTTTTGTAGAAATGTAGGAATGCCCCAGGGATCAGACGGGTTGAGACTTTCTCAAAAGTTATACGGAGAAAACATGCAGTTATACAGTGTAATGTGAAAAAGTTATTTGTAATAAAGATGAAAAGGCGATTTTGTTTATTATACTATTGTAACTTAGAAAAAGTTCAGGGTAGTGTGGCTTAATACATTTTTTACATGTCTTTATTTTTAAATACAATACAATACAAGGTAGAGTTTCTACAAAATAGCTTTTTTCAAACAAAATTAAGATTGTGAGCACTTTCTGAAGTAAAAGCTAAATATTTAACTGAGACTCATGATTCTAAATCTCACCGATACATCATATTTAAAAAAGGGCCTTTAAAGTATGACCACATAAAAGCAGTTTTTAAAACCACTTTATAGTTCGGCACCCATTATTACTGGCAGACATGTACACAAAGACAAAGATGTGAAACCTGAGAGGGAACATGAAATGCAAATGTTTTTTTCTTACAAACCTGCTAGGATTTGTAGGCAGGAATTCCTATACTGTAGTTGTGTAATCAGGAAGCTGTAAATGAGCTGCAGAAAATCTGGAAGTTATGCAAGTCACTGAGCCACTCAGCTTAGAGAAAAACACTGGAAATCCTTTGTGGAAAGACTTATGTGTATCATGTAATGTAACTTTACTTAGTGTTTTGGTACATATTAGCAATCCGCATCAATAACCATGTGCAATTGTACCATCACTTTCCCAAAGTGAACCTACAAGACTCAGAAGCAAGAGAAGTATAGCTCTGAATTTTTACATAGATTTGAATGGTAATCACCATATATGTTGTGTAAGTGGCAACTTTTTCCACAACAAAAATATAACTTTTTAATATATAACTTTTACAATCTGATTATATATCTTTAATATATGGGCAAACATTTTAACAGTAAAGATCTAATTTACACACACACACACACACACACACACACACACACACACAGTTTAGCTGTTTATGTTGCCTTCTCAACATTGCCAGTAGAGAAAGTTTTTGCCATCTTACTCGCTGTTGGATTACTGTTTTTGATTTGGGACAGCTGATCATAGCGGATCAATTCTGCAGTGTTGCGAATTATTTACTCCTGTAATTAGTGGATTGCTCTGAAGCCAGCCGACATGTTGGCCAGACCAACAGACATTCCAGCTGATATCTGGAGAAAAAAAATTTTTGTGGATGCAGAGGTGGAGAGAAGAGAGACTTTGGAGAAAAGGAGTTTTGTACCGTGTGTCTTGCCTCTGATCATGGGGAATGACGTACAGTCACTGGTAAACAAAATGGAGGAACTCAGTAAACTGGCTCAAAGTCAGAGGGCGTACCGTGAGTGCAGTTTAATGCGTTTGTCATCTGACAATGTGAGCATTTGGTTTGGTCTTGGTCGTGCTGACAGAGATTGCACCACAAGCGGTAAGGAAAAAGGTGGTGGACTTCCTGTTTATATTAACAATCACTGGTGTAAGTAACCATTACCATCAAAGAGCCCATTTGCAGCCCAGACTTTAAAGCGTGTGCTGTCGGACTCCGACCATATTATTTACCATGTGAGTTTTCAAAGATCATCATACTATAGTGACTGTTTATGTCCCTTCAGTCACTAATCACACCTCTGCATATGACACGTTACACTCTGCAATAGCCCGCTTACAGACTGAACACTCGAGTGCGTACATTGCTCAGGGTGCTTTAAACTTTAACCACTTTCACTGAGTATGTCAGCTGCCCCACCAGAGGTGTGGACAATAGATCTGCTTAGTTATGCCCTCCCCCTGCTTGTCCCTCACTCCCTGTTATGTCCCTCTTGTTAAGAGGCAGCCTGTGACCACGAGGACAGTGAAAAGATGGTCAGATGAGGCTTTGGGGTGCTGAGCACAGTCTCCGGATCTGAACCCTATTGAGCTGTTGTGGGAGCAGCTTGAACGTATGGTACAGAGGAAGACAAGCCAATCAATCTTGTGGGAGATGCTCCAGGAAGCATGGGGTGAAATCTCATCCTTGAAATACTGACAGTTAGAATGGCTAAGGTCTGCCAGGCTGTAATTGCCTTCCCTATAAAAACACCTTTTGAAGCAAAGTTTGAAGAAAACATTCATCATTTTCATTAAAATCATTATTTCTGACTCTGACAATGTCAACATGTGCTGTTTATGTGCTATATCTCCTATTCAGACTAATTCCATGTGTGTTTCCATGGAAAACAAGAGAATTTCCAAGTGAATTTCCAAACTTTTGAGTGGTAGCGTACATATACATTTATGTATTTTAATCTTCATTTTTCTGCCTTTCAGATTTATTTTTATTTATATATAACTGAGCATCTGAAACAAAATGCAATTTCCCCCTGGGATTAATAAAGTATTCTAATCCTGATTCTGATATACCAGATTTTATTTGGGCAACAGTGATATAACAGTTAGCACTGTCACCTGACAATGCAAAGATCCTGGGTTTGAATCCAGTGGCTGGCTGCTTCTGCTCTGTACAGAGTTTGCATGTTCTTCCTGGGCCAGCATGGGTTCTCGCCAGGTACGCTGGGTTCCTTCCACAGCCCAAAGACATGCTTGTTAGATTAAGTGGCAATTCCAAATTTTTTAAATAATAAACCCCAACTAATACCAGTAGTACAGTATTATGCAACTGCATTTGTATTACAGCACTGTTTGACTGTATTTATAGGTTTTCATTGTTTTTACTTTATCTTTTACTTGATATTAGAAATCCCCCCCGAAAAAAGATCTCATTAAAGTTTAATGCTACAAACTTTATTTTAATTGCTGAATTTTCTTTTTTTTTGGTGCCCAAGCTGTTGAGTGGAGCTTCTGTCCTAACAGCTAGGGCTGTGTGCCTGGGATGGCCTCATAAGGGTCTTCTCAGGCAGACAACCTAAAATGACCCCTCTGTTACATCATCTATGACCATAAACTATAAACCAGGACCACATAAAAGCAGCTAGTTTAAAAACCACTTTATTGTTCAGTGAGCCTCAAATGACTCATATGATCACAGTTTGCAAGGAGCTGAGAGGTCTTGCAAAGGCCTTCAACCATAAACCCCCATCACAAGGTGAAGCTATTCACTCATCCCGTACCGCTTTGCAGTTAATGGTAGGCTCAGGTTGTATAGGTAGCCCTGTGATGTAGTAACCACCCCATCATATTATCAGTTAACTGTATCCTTTGCTTCCAGTGGTAATTAAATTGTTTTTTCAGTCATATCCATCATTGTTTATCAAGTTTATGCATACTTGTGAATTTAAACCCCTTGTTGAGAAGGACACCTCTAACCTCTCTGCATCTTTGTCAGAATCTCTTTCAGAAATGTACCATCCAACTTTGGTGGCATTTGCAGTGCTACTCTGCTCTACACTGTTGGTAAATGGAGGAAAAGTCTTGGTGTTCCCAGTGGATGGAAGTCACTGGGTCAATATGAACATCATCATTACAGAGCTTCACTCCAGAGGCCATGAAGTCACAGTGATGCGGGCAAAAGATGCCTGGTACATCAAGCCAGAGTCCCCTCACTACAAGTCCATCACTGTAAATTTCTCATCTGGTTTTGATGAGAAGAAATTTGGCGAATTTGTAATGAAAACACTAACCCTGCGGCGACAAGGTGGTTCTCTTTGGACTCGCTTACATCTGGAGTATGACCAGGTGCAACAGTTTTATAAAATGCATGAGACGTTGCTTCTGATGGTGGAGGGGATGTTTGAGGATACCAAGCTGATGCAGAGCCTCCGCAATGCAAAATATGATTTGGTTCTTACTGACCCTTGCATTGGTGTAGGGGTGCTTATGGCTCATCGTCTGGGTCTTCCACTCGTCTTTAATGTGAGATGGACTATCGAGGGTGAGGGGCATCATGCAATTACACCTTCCCCACTCTCCTACATCCCCATACCAGGGTCGGAGCTGACTGACAAGATGACATTCGTTCAGCGAGTCCAGAATATGCTTTATTATTTCTTCACATGTTTTCAAATTTGGTATATCACAAAACCAAACTACCAACCATTTGTCCATCGTCACTTTGGCAGTGACATACATTACATGGAGCTGTTTCAGTCAGCAGACATCTGGCTGATGAGGAATGATTTCACCTTTGAGTTCCCACGTCCCATGATGCCAAACATCATCTACATGGCAGGATTTCAGTGCAAACCCTCCAAGCCCCTGTCTAAAGAGCTAGAGGACTTTGTACAGAGCTCTGGTGAACATGGCATCATTGTGATGACGCTGGGAACCCTGGTGGAAAAACTTCCTGAGGACATCACGGAAGACATTGCTGCAGCTTTTGCAGAACTGCCTCAGAAGGTGATCTGGAGGCACAAAGGCAAAAAACCATCCACCCTTGGCAATAACACATTACTCTTGGACTGGTTGCCCCAAAATGACCTCCTGGGTCACCCCAAGACCAGGCTGTTTGTGGCCCATGGAGGCACCAATGGAATGCAGGAGGCCATTTACCACGGTGTCCCCCTGGTTGGCCTACCCCTTATGTTTGACCAGTCGGATAACTTCTTCAGGATGAAAGCAAGAGGTGTGGCCAAAGTCCTTGACATAGCAACAGTGAACAAAGACAACTTTCTGGAAGCACTGAAGGAGGTACTCTACGAACCATCCTACAGGGAGAAGATGAAGGAGCTGTCCAGCCTACACAGAGATCAGCCCATGAAACCGCTGGACCGAGCCATGTTCTGGATTGAGTTCGTCATGAGGCACAAAGGTGCAGCACACTTAAGAACAGATTCTTATAAGATGTCCAAAATCCAGTACTACTCGATCGATGTGGTTGCGTTTCTGTTGGCAGTTGCTTTGCTATCATTTACGCTTTTCGTTTATGTAGTTAGGTTTCTCTGGCGTAAGGTATTTTACAGAAGCAAAGCCAAAAAGGAATAATGAATGTGTCATAATATTTAGAACTGATTTAGTTCTATATTTACCTGGTTAGAAATAGTCTTACACTGGTAGCTTAACATACTCAAGTGTGTGTTGCTCATTACACCTACATAAAGCTCATATTTTCTAATACCTCAGCCAATGGTATACTCATGGCAATTTGGTGAAAAGTTAGAATATGAGTCAAGTGAATAAGTTTTGAGTTTATATCCATTTCACTTTGAATACTTTACTGTTGTCATCCCTTAAATGAAAAAATGGTGGCAGGATTTTGCTGTAATTGTTAATGGGGTGATGACTAAATTTTGTTGACTGACTTCTGGTGAATATATTGTAAATACAACCCAACTTAACCCCTTATTAAGAGCACACAGAAAGAGTTTGGCCTCAGGTACTTTTTAACTCTGGAATGCATTTTGTTATGTTTGACACTTTTGAAAAAATCTAGAAGAAACTCATTAATGCACCCTGACCTTTATACTACATTTACACAGTGGGCCATTTATTAAGTATACATCACACTGTTGCACTGTATTATCTAAACACAGACAAGTCTGGACAATCAAAGGACAAGAATCAACACTGATGACTTAGACCTTATGGGGTAAAGTGAAACATTAGAACTCAAGCAAGACACAAAATGTTCTTATGCTTAATAATGGACATTGTCTCTATCAAACAAGGAATACAGAGGCTTACTGGTGTCTGCTTACACATAAACTGATTACACTTAAACGGAACTGAATCAGCATGAGTTTTTAGTTACTTTAACCATATAGCACTTGTAAGACAATCTCTTTGTGTTTGGAGATTATTTTTAATTTCTCACATTCACCCAATGTTTTTTTTAATCATTAAAGAGAATGCTGCTGTTTTTTCTCATATTTGGAGGTAAATTAAGATAGTTCAAAACAGTCTTGGTTTCCACCCCACAGGCACTTTTACTGCTTGTCACACCCCTTCTAGCTCCCCAACCTTCCTGACAGTCTCTACAAAATAAAAGCACAAAAACTCCAAATTAAATCATAAAAGGAACTGCTGCAAATAAGCCTGCTTAAACCTTTAAACATGAATATTCATGAGATCTAATGAAGTGTGCATTTGTAAATGTTTAACATATGACTTTTGCATTCAAATAATGATCATCAAAATTTGTCTGAATTAACATTTGACCTTAACACTGATGCATTGCTTTCCAAGTTTGAAATTAAACCATAACCCCAATCAACAGAAAAGTGTCATGATCTTTCTTGAGAGTCTTGTTTATTCTTATACTTAGTTCTTGTTTTGCTGTTTCCATGTGCAAAAGGGTATGAAAACCTAGCGACAAAGTCACTAAGGTGAACTGTATTGAATGATCACTGCTGTGAGTGAGAGGGACAACTAACAGAGAAGTTGAGATGGTTTATATTTCCACATTACAACAAATATCCCTAAATTTAACCAAATTGTTAATAATGTAGTAGCTCACAATCCATCACAATTCACAGGTTACTAAAATGCAGGAAGTACAGAAAGAAAGTGATGTTTTATTGTCATTGGTTGGCTGTATTTCACACATTAATGGGAAGCAAAGGAGGCTCACAAACAGTCATTTCCAGATCAAAGGCTCCAGTTCTTGACCAGCCCTAACCTTGCTTAAGACATAATTATGCAATAAATAAACCTGATGATGGCATTTATGTATAGATGACAGAGGGACACATGCAAACACTCTTAGGAGAAGCAATTCTTGTGAAAATTAAAAAGTACCCATAAAATGACAAATATGATTTTGACCTTGAGCACAAGTTAGGTAAAAACCCTTTAAGCCAGGGGTGTCAAACATTTGGCCACAAGCGGCCCGCCAAAGGGTCCAATCTGGCCCACTAGATAGTTTTGGTAACTCAGAAGATGGCAAAAAAGGTGGCCATAAATTTGGACATTCAGCTATAATTTTGTCAGTTTTATAGCCTTCTTACAAACATTTCCTGGCATAAAGCAAAGTAAGTCAGAGATAAACTATTAAATGCAATGATTCCTGTTTTTTCACTATTTAATGTAGAATTTTCTGGTTTTTGCAGCTAATACACAGTAAAACAAAATCCAGCAGATTTTATGCAAATTATCAGAAATAGTTCAGCTAAAGAGGTTCCAGTGCTTTTTCTTGAATTTTACACATTTCATTATAATCTGACCAATAGGAGGAGTAGTGATTCTTGTGACTTGTGGTTGGATGGACGGTTAGTCATGGCATGAGTTCATTGAGATACACACACACACACACACACACACACACACACATAAATAAAAGTGAGTCCAAAAACTGGCTAGCTGAACGCCTCTTAGGATTGGAATTTTTTTTTTAACCTCTCAATATCAACCAGAGGTCCCCTTTAATTAATTTTTATCCCTTTGGCAAACACAAGTAGAATAGCTTATAAAAGAAAAACTATAAGACAGAGAAAAGAATACTTTTGAAAGGTAACATCTTTTAGTTTTTGACAGGATGCTTGCTTGTTGGTGGCTTGTTAAGAGGTTAAGGCACATAAAAGGTCAGCCCAGTGTCTTCACAATAGACCGCCTGAGACTATACATGGGTGAGAGCAACCTGACATCATATGGATCTGCTAGAAGTTCCCATCTTAAGGCTAAAAACCAGGGAGACCAGACTTGGGGTCAGAGGCCTGTTGAATCAGATGTTATTTAGAACTGTAAGCTTGATTCTCTTATTACTACATTACTATTATTCTACTTCATGATTTAGGGAGTCTTTAAAGATGACCATCAAGCTGTGAGGCAAGAGGAGAAAGAGTTTAACTTACAGCGACTGGAAGGAGTAGAAAGAGATGATTCTCCAGCAGCCAGGTGAGTCTGGCTGTCCTGCTCCCTGTTCATGCCTTCCTCCTTGTAGTAATGAGAGGAAGGACTGAATGGAGAGACATGACAACTTAGATTCTGAATCCTTCCACAAAGCTTTTTTTCCTTTATGTGAAGCTAGAAATTCAGCAAACTGTGATGAACTTATAGACTTTAACAATCATCAGTCAGGAAGTTCATTTGCAATGCTACCATATCACATTAAAAACACCACTGCGTTATTGGTGTTTGTCATATTACACTTAAAAAGATGAAAATGATTAAACCATCACGCTTTTGAGTAGAACTTCACCTTTTCGGGCAGGCCCTCTCATCTGCCCCCATGCTGCTGTCCTTCAGCCCCTTTTGGCAGGATGAGGAGCTGAAGGCGGTGCAGAAGGCTGTCTCCAGGTAGCTAAGTGGCAGCGTTCTGTTGACCGGCTGGTGGATCTGAGCACCGCTCCACCGAGTCAGAGCCGCTCTGCTGCCCACGTAGAAATGAACGAGGGCTGGTAAGGAGTCAAAGGCCTCATCCTCCAAGCTGTACTGCACCCTAGTGTATGTCTCACTGGACGGAACCACCGCCCTCCTGATGAGGAAGTGAAGCGTTTTCTGTTCCCAGTGGCTTGTGAGGACAAAGTCGCCCTGACTTGACTGAGAGTCCCTGATGAGGAAATCGCCCTGGTTCACCACCAGGCTCTCTGACACCTGAGAAGACATTTTTATTTTTATTAGTTCTAAGCATTGCAACATCGTTAAATATATAATATATATATTCATGGATGTAGTGAAGGAGGACCACAGAGACATGCTGCATGGTGCGAGAGAGGTGTGAGAAGATGCAAAGGATAGGGTGAAATGGCGGCAGATGAGCCGCTGCGGCGACCCCTAACGGGAGCAGCCAAAAAAAGAAAAAGAAGAAAAATTTCTAATAGTGACATTTACAAAATGCATGAAAGATTTTTACATCTGTAGGAATAAACACCCCAACACAGGAAGAGATCCAAGAAAATATGAAATCTCATGTTTGACAGTGTTTCTCAAACTGTGGGGCAGGCTCCCTTTGCGTGGGGGATGGGAGGGTGGAGAGCCAGGGAGGACAATGCTATAATGCTGACCTTTATTTCACTAAATTCCCACTTGGATCCTTTTTTATTGACACTATATCATTTATAGGAATTGTAGGGGAGTTTTAAAATCACTGATCCAATCTGTGAAGTTACAAAGCAGAAACTTCCTGGATATTGTGCTGCCAAGTAGCTCTTTGATTCACTTTATTCAGTTAATTTGCATCTGAATGTATGTCTAAGAACAGATGATGGTATGTGTTCTAAGATAAAAAGGGGGTTTTGAAATATACATACTCCTTCCAACATCACGGACATTTAGAGAAAATGGGTTTATCTGGCAAGTATGGCCTGGTATTTAGGAATTGCTCCCTCTTGTGGCCCAACAGTTGGACAACCAGCTAAATGAAATATAAACTCACTGTCCACTTCATTAGGTACACCTTGCTAGTACCAGGCTGGACCCTCGTTTTGCCTTCAGAACTGCCTTAATTCTTCATTGCATAGATTCAACAAGGTGCTGCGAACAATCCTCAGATATTTTGATCCAGTTTGACAGGACAGACTTGCTTAGTTGTAAATTTGTCACGATGCAAATCTCCCTGTCAACCACATCCTGAAAGTGCGACCGTGGAGGCCATCTGAGTACAGTGAACTTGTCATGTTCAAGAAACCAGTCTGAGATGATTGAGCTTCGTGACATTATCTACTATCCTATGGGAAGTACCCAGCAGAAGCTGAGCACACTGTGGTCATAAAGGGATGGACATGTTCAGCAACAAAATACAGGTAGGCTGTGGGATTTAACTGATACTCAGTTGGTACTAAGGGGCCCAAAGTGTGCCAAGAAAATATCCCCTACAGCATTTCACCACCACCAGCCTGAACTGTTGATACACAGCAGAATGGACCCATGTTTCCATGTTGTTTACATCAAATTCTGACCCTACCATCCAAATGTTACAGCAGAAGTCGAGGCTCATCAAACCAGGCAACACTTTTCCAGCCTTCTATTGTCCAGTTTTGGGGAGCCCATGCAAATTGTAGCGTCTCTGAAGAAACGTTACATGCAGTGTGGCATTGTAACTGATGGTGCAACCTGTGCAAAAAGATGAACCCTAACCTGCCCATCATTCGCAAGTAAGAACCCGCTTCCATGATGCTGTAAAACACATTACAGAACTGAGTCATTTTCAGGTATTTATTGGCTCTCAAACTCCAAAAGTCTGCTGTTGATCTCAGTAAATGGAGCAGGGTCCCCTCCTTCCCTGTTCACACGTTTGCAGATGTGGGTAAAAAGAGATCAACTGGCTGTGCAAGAGGCCCTGCAGTAAAAGCAGAAAAAAGCCACCAAAACAGACTGTTTTCTTAGGAATTGACTGGCAAAATATTTATTTATTTTTTAAATTGACAGCATTTTGTGATGTTGCATTTTTACATTATTTCATATCAGATAGGCCTGCTTAAATTAAGCAAATGGTGCTTAGTGAAAGGGGGGACGCAACTGTGACATGTTAAAATATTTAATCCTTTGTACTGTTCTGTTTAATTGGCTACCATGTGTCCGCAAGCGCAAATCACGCGGCTAAGAATATTACGCATTTTAATTCATTTATGAAAAAAAGACTTTTCAATATTCCTATGAGCAAGTTCTGAACTTGTGTAACTGAAGTTCATAATTAATCTATAGATGTTACATTTACCCAAGTAATGAATAACAAATATTCTAACATATAGGGACATTCTGGTTCCTGAATTATTTTCGTGGAGGAAAAAAAAAAAAAGGTATATTTTCTTTCTTTCATGAATCACACTCTGTCAACAAGTCTGTTCACTTTCCTGAAGGTTTCGTCCTGCAGCACAGAACCTCCCTAAATGGTCAAGCATTTAGCATTTTCTGCATTTTATTTCACCTGCTTTAACAGCAGGTTCTGTAGCTGATAACAATCAGGATGAGTTTGACCTTTCAAACAGTGAAAAGGCACCTAAAATATCCTCCCGTCACTGTTTTACAATTTCCCCCCTTTTCTTGCTCTTGCCTACTATCACACAGTCCTATCTGAAGTGATACAGATCACTGCCTAAAAAAAACCTTGTCTCGGCTACGTAATGTTCACCGCTGGCTTAAGGTGACAACAGGTAGTTTGCGTTCTAGCTAAAAATGTAAATATGAAACACCGCAAAAAATAGACGTGAGAAGCTGAATTTTTTTACATGTACCTTTTTAGACTATGTTGACCATAGCTGTCAAACCGCAGACAATGAGACAATAAACAGATGTAGCTACAGCGAGGTCACCCATTGACTGAAGCTTCAGTGCTCATATTTGGATGAGAGGGTAGAGGTCTAAGTTTAAGATAATACTAGCAGGGCTGATTAGCAAGCTGCAAGCTTGTTCAGTATCTGCATGAAAGCAGATGCACTATATAGACAAAAGTACTGGGCCACGCCTCCTAATTATTGAATTCAAGTGTTTCATTCAGTTCCATATATAAAATATAAATATACAAAATATACATATAAAATCCAGCACCTACATGTAGACATGCAATCTGCTTTTACAATTTGTGAAAAAATGGGTAATTCCAAAGAGCTAACTGAACGTGGTACTGTAATAGGCTCACACCATTTCAGCAAGTCAGATGGTGAAATTTCTTCCATGATAAACTGTAAGTAGTATTAATGCAAAGTGGAAGCATTTAGGAATCACAGAAAAATCAGTCCCGAAGTGGCAGACCACGTAAAGTTACAGAGAAGGGTCACTGAGTGCTGGGGTCTATAGAGCGCAAAAATCATTGACACTCTGCTGATTCACTAGCTCTCCTTCAGCATGAAAATGCTAAGTGTCAGATGTAGTGGTGTAAATTAAGCCACCACTGGACTCTGGAGCAGTGGAAACAAGTTCTGTGGAGCGACAAATCACACTTCTCTAGCTGAGTCTAGGTTTCACAAATGCCAGAACAACATGACTGCACCAACTGCAAAATTTGGTGGAGGAGGGACTATGCTATGTGGTCGCTTTTCTGGGGTTGGCCTGGGCCCCTTAGTTCCAGTGAAGAGAACTCTTAATACTTCAGCGTACCAAGATATTTTGGACAATTAAATGCTTCCAGCTTTGTGAGAACACGTTGGAGAACGCCCTTTCCTGTCCCAGCACGACTGTACCCCGATGCACAAAGCAAGGTCCACAAAGGCATGGTTGGATGAGTCTGGTGTGGAAGAACTTGACTGTTCTGCACAGAGCCCTGATCTCATCCCCAGCAAACACCTTCAGGGTGAACTAGAACAGAGACTGCTAGCCAGGCCCTCTCATCCAACAACACTGTCTGGCCTCACAAATAGTCTTCCGGGTGAATGGGCAAAAATCTCTATTAGACACACTCCAAAATCTTGTAGAACACCTTCCAAGAACAGTAGAAGCTGTTAAAATTGCAAAAAAAAAAAGGAGATCAACTACATACTATTGCCTATGGATTTAGAATTGGATGCCATAAAAGCTATTGTGGATATAATGTGCAGATGGCCTGAATATTAGTGCTACAAAACAGGATTATGAACATTTTTGGATGGGCTCTATCAGTCAGTTACTGCTCCAAACTGCACCAACGGCACAAACATGTTCAAGAGGTCAAATTCAGCGAGTCTATTTAGTAGAAGTTAAGCCTAGCAGACAGCTGCCGACACAGCCCTGACTTTAAGGCTTACTAGTATTCAAATACATAAATCAGAAAAAAACATACAGTTAATTAAAACTGTCTAAAGAAACCAACACTGTTTTTGTAGTGGGCTGTAAAAATGTTTATTTCTGCTGTAAAGTTTTAATATGGGAGTCCATGGGGATTGCTCACTTTTTGGAGTCACCCTCAAGTGGCCATTGGAGGAACTGCAGTTTTTGGCAACTCTGCATTGGCTTTATTTTTCAGCCCCAGAGGTTGGCGTTTGGTCAAAATGCAAATGTCTATCACAGTCTGACCAGAGCTTAAACAGTTCTTAACCAATCAGGTCACTACTGTAAAACCTGTGTGGCGTCCAACTGCAGGCATGTGAGAATGTCACAGAGAACTGTCTGGTTCCTGTCTAACAGCCCTCACCTAAACCAAACTGAGTATTTCCACCAGTATAAATGCAACTGGAGCAGCGTAGTCCTCGCTGTGCACTATATGCAAGAAATGGTAACTCTGGACAAAGTCCCAATTTGAGTTTCCCATCAGTGTTTTCAATTACTGCACTAACCCAAAGACTCCTTCACCTCCCAACTGCAAAATAAAAATGTGTGTATTGGCGTGCGTGTGAGTGTGTTTGAGGCGGACCTCCCAGGGGATGCATCCGTGGTACCAGGCGTGGCTCTTCAGGTTTGTGCCGCTTAGCTTCAGTTCCTCCTCCAGCTGCTTCCTCAGTTTCTCCGGTGGCACCTCCAACCAGAACTTCTCCTTGGAGAACTTGAAAGGCATGACAAACGCAAGATCAGAAACAACCCCCATGTATGAACGCAGGAAAGACAACAACATGAGCTTATGCCATCGTGTGACCTCTGCTAGCTTAAGGTCAAATCCCAGCAGAGTCTTTTATCGCCTGCATTTCTGCTTAAATCAAAAATTTGAATCAGACTGGCATTTTTCCCCTTTAAAAGCATGACCTAAAGAACAAGCATGTGGGCAAACTGCAGCCTTCTCTGCTCTGCTTTTGTGCTCTGATGTGTGTTAGCAGAGGACAAAGTTTGGGATGAGGGAGGAGGATTAGAGGGAGGGAGGACGGACAGCTCTGGCATTCCCACACTGGCGGCACCAGAGGCCCAAAACCCAGACCCATGATGGAGTTTTGGTCTCGTCACTGTAGCAACATCATTGTTAGATGGGGGTCATCGCTCAGCAGCCTTTGTCTGTCGTGTCTTTATACAAAAAAAGGAGAAGCTACTGTATATCAAGAGTTCACGCTGGGTAAAAGCTGGGAATGCTTTTACTTGCAGATACGCACACAAACACATTCCTCAATTACTGATACAGCTTTATAGGTGGCGCACTGTTTTTCTGGTTCCTGACCCCTCCCACCCTCTTCTGCTTTGACGGAACGGTTTGCCTCCCTGAACTGTGAATCAAAGGCTGGGCAGAGGGCCAGGACCACTTCAAAACAAAATAAGATGGTGTGTGTGTGTGTGTGTGTGTGTGTCTGTGTGTTTGTGCTGTGAGGTAAAGACCTGGAAGCTTCTAATGAATAGCGTTAATTTCATTAGCATTATCATTCATTGGCACCTTGTCCCATTCAGACAATTGTGTTTGTTAAGTATCCAATTATAAGTCAGTGAAGTGGAAATTTTCTCGCTCCCTGCATCTCTTTCCACCTCTCCCAAACAGGGCCGCGGGCCGAACTGAACCCACCATCGTTGCCAGCGGTAACCGAGTCAGCTTAAAAGTATGTCACCACAGAGGGGCCACATTCCCCGAGGCTTTTCTGTCAGTGTCCTGATTGAATTAGTGCCACAGAGCCTTGTGTAGGGAATCACAGCAGTTTAGCCCTTACTGAGAGACGCTACAGTATATACGGATGGAAAAGGTTTGACAAGAGGAAGCGAGACAAGCAAAATCACAACAAAGGAAAGCTGCACATAAATGAGACTAAAATTTACATAAAAGGTTGTGTAAAAAAAAAGGAAGCTTACTTTAACATATTCTCCATCGCCATCAGTCACGTCCCGATACCTAAAAAACAAAAGAAACATGTTGATATTAAAAAAGTCCTCAATTATCTAAACAAATGGTCGGCAACCTTTCTGTCAAAAGAGACATTTTTAAGCAATTCTAGAACCAAAAATCTGTATGGAGCCGAAAGACATATTTGAGCCTAATAATGCCTACTTATTTAAGCTATTTGCACGTTTGTTGTGTTTAACTTAATTTTTTAACTGCTAACAAAAGAATTTTCCAACTTTGTAATCAATTATCTTCTCTTATCCACTGTCATCATATCTTAATAAAGGTCTATTAATTATAAATGAGTCTATCAAGATTACTAATACATGTAATTCAAATCTTTTATCCCATGTGACTATTCTGCAGTGAACTATTTATTATTATTTAGAACTTTAGCTTTACAACTGACCATATAGCTAACAATATAACAATATAGCTTCTGGCATCACTAGGGCACACAAACCCCTCTGCCAAGATTGATTCATGGAAGGGTGCACCAAATGCAGGCATTCAAGTAACTCAGGGTCTTTTTCATGAATGAGAGGAGACTGGAGCCACAGAAATGAGTTTCCTCCAAAGGGTGGTTGGGCTCTGCCTTAGAGATAAGGGGAGGGGAGGGGAGCTCAATGTAGTGCCACTCCACCTCTACATCAAAATCAGCCAGTTAAGATGGTTAAGGTATCTGACTAGGATGCCTGATATATAGGTAGGAATAAATCTGGTGTCCCCCTGGCTGGGAAGAGGCAGATCTGGGCATTTCTACTCAGACTGCTGCCCCCGTGACCTGGACTTGGATAAGCAGCAGATAATTCAATTTCCACTGCTAGGATTAATAAAGGATTCTGATTCTGATTCAGTGGATGAATAGATTCCAAACATTTCTACCACCACCAAGTTCCAGTCTAAGCGCTGACATTAGAAATGAATCCGACTTCCAGTACGTAACATATCACACCTGTCACGCCTGTGAACTTGGTTATCGAAAGGGACCAAGGCACACCTGGTCACTGGAAAAGACCAGCTTTCGGTGGCTGGTTGCATGTCATAAACCCTGCACCCACCATTCTAGCCAAACTCAAAGAAAAATACATCACAGTGCACCTAAAATATTTTCCTTCTGTCATATTACCAACTAATTTTTATGTTAATATTTATCTCAGCATGTCTTTTTCTGCTACGTCTGATTTTAGCTAGTCATCTGATACTATAAGAGCACACTGTGTTGTTGTGACTGACGATAGGACTGACAGCTGCACCAGTTAAAGTAGTTGAGTAGGCACAAAAATAATTCCAACAGAATTTGGCTTTTTTAATAGCTCAGTAAAAACTGACAAGATATTTGGGGAACTAGAAGAAATTAAAAATGGGAACATAAAGACTGGATATGAAAGACAGCTGCAGCTTCTGGGTCTAAAAAGTAAAGCCAATGTGGAAGTGCCCAAATCCGCATTCCTTTAATAACCTCCTCTAACTAAAACAGAAGCTTTTATGAGAGTCTGTCTCTGTAAACACTTTCCTGAATATCATATGCTCTCAGTTGCTAATTTCAAATTATATTCTATAAATTATGCTCATTATTAGCGTGAGTGCCTCTGTAGTTTAGTGGTTTACACATTTGCCTCACATGCAAAAGATCCCTAGTTGGCGCCCAGGCAGAGACAATTCAATTCTTTTATTCTCCGTATGCGACCCCTTTAGGGGTAGAAGAGAAATACAAACAAAGTTAAAA
>VUQH01001006.1:0-20956 GCA_015106775.1 Etroplus canarensis
CTGTGTGTTTTTTTTTTTTTAGATTTTATTTTTTTTTTTTTTTTTTTTGTGGTTTGTGTGTGTGTGTGTGTGTGTTTGTGTGTGTGTGTGTGTGTGTGTGTGTGTGTGTGTGTGTGTGTGTGTGCGCGCGTGTAAAGTTGTCTGACAGCCCCAGAGGCGTTCACACCTGCTGCTTCTCCAGCTCTGTTGAGCTTCTGTGGCTAAGGTTGCAAAAGCTCAGCTGTGACACATGTGGATGCACACACTGCACAATCCTTTTTTGATGAGGTGGAGGCTTTTTATAAACCCTTAATGACCCACGCAACCAAACCAAGCCAAAAGTTCTATAATAAAATTCAGTAGAGGGTCCTTAAGTACAAGAATGAAGTGGCATCAATTTTTGTTCACATCAAAGTTAAATATAGCTGTCACCCACATTACAACAGCTCATGTTCATACAAAATGCAACACTGTATAACAGTTTATTTTACTTTTGACCATATATCATTGATGTTTATTTAACTTGACTTATTTAAACTATAAAGCCCAGTGCCTCAATTTGGAGACCTCCATTAATGCATTTCTGTGTAGCACACCGATACATTAGGCATTTATTGGCTTCTTGTACAAGTATTGACACTGCAGTGTTGACTCAAACCAAACATGCCAAGTTTTGCACTTACAAGGAAAAAAATGGCAGTGACACATTCTGTCTGCACATACTACAAACTTTTTCACACTGATGACATTTAACCACTGCATAGCAAGATGGGGACCATTCAGGGTGAGAATGGTGTGACTTTTCATGTTAAACTTTTTGAACCTCATGAACATGCCATCTGAATACCCTCTATAAACCATGTGTACCTGTACTTTTCAGTGTAAAAAGACCCATACATGCAAAATATAAACCCAGGTGTGGAAGTACATGATCTGAGGCATATATAAGATTTCATTTTGCATATTACATATATTTTATTAAACTAACTGCAGAATGCTTAAAAATATCTAACAAGTTACATCTTATTTTCCAAAAGTAACAGCAACAGTTAGATGAGGCCTTACTTTTTGTCATAGTTTAATAGCAGAAATTGCACACAGCTGAGCACATATGAAGCTACCTTGAATTTGAGGCCCTTCCTGAGAGGGCAAAGCCCATATATTCTAAGCTATTTTCAGAAATGAGGTCTATGCAAGCACACTTCCTTCATGTCAAGGATCATTGCCAAGCTCTTGTGCTTCTACATCTGACACAGAGGGATACAGTGTTCTTGAACTTGGACCTCATTGCTGTTTGATTCTTTGATTGCCTGTCATGAATGAAGATGAAATCTCTGAGTTGCACTTATCAAATATGTGCAATAAATAGAGGGGTAAAATCTAAAATATTTACAATATCTCTGTTGGGAAAACTTTGTGTAAATTCCAACTAATAGTATTTTTCAAGTCATATTATTTTACACATTGTATGCACTTTGTGGTCTTGGAGGCAAGGTGGTGTAAACTATATATATTACAAGGGCATACTGTTATCATCACATTTCTACATTGACTTTCCTGAGATTAAGAATGAAATATAAAACCACTGTGTTTTATAATTCATTGAAATACTATAGTGCTCTGGATGAGAAGAAAAGAATGTTAGCACATTTTTGGACTTACTTGTTGATTTATTGCACAGCAAAACAATAGCTATAACTTGATACCATATAAGTGGTGTTCACTCGGGAGCTAAAGGACAGAAAATCAAATAGAAATGTAATAAGTATAGATGGTTTGTCCTATGTTCTCTTATCAAAAATATTGTCTTTGGCTCTCATCCAACGTTTGTCCTAGCAACTGCCAAATTCTGACTCTTCCAAACCTCAAGTATCCTCAAGTGGGCTCAGTGCTGTTTTGGAAAAATTGTACAGAGAGAGAAAGCAAAGTGGAGTGGCTTTACGTTGTAGCAATGCATTCAGCAGAGACTGAATCAGTCTGTTTTTCTCAATTCTGTAAGCAAATCTCATCCTTAAAATCTTATCATCTCAAACCTCATTTGCACTGATATGAAAACTGAACAAAATTCAATAAAGTGGAGACACCCCTGTGTGATTTTTGGGGTCACTAGCCAACAATAAAAGAGAATCTCTACAAGCTGTCGCCACAGCCAAAAAAAAAATAAGCACCTCGCTGGGCAAAAACAGGACTCTGAGTTGGACTCATTGTGTCTGCTATCTGTTACTACACAATGACCTGTGTCATTCTTTCAGATGGGTGTCAGGAGTTCAGGCTTTATAGCTACGACCTGTGTTTGACCTCACTGGAGGGTAGAGATGCAGCTGAAGAGGCCTCGTCAAAGCTGTGGAGACATAAACCCTGTCACTCAGGAGGCTAGGAAAACAACGCTCTTACAGCTATAACACTTAAATACACATGCACTTCATAGATGAGTATTGGATGGAATATTATGAAGAAATATGTTAAACATGTCAGTCTTTTCTCTCTGTTCATGGATTATGTTTAACAGACAGGGTAAGTAAATTTGCAGAGTTACATTCTGACACACAGTGTTATGCACCCCTAGACAAGTGTTTATTGCTTCCAAAGAGAAATGACGTGACAAAGTGAAGGAGACTCATTTCAGTAGAGAAACATCTGCATTTAACTTAGAGTCATGCATGAATTCAGTGAATACATAATGGACGCAACATTTTTTTAACTGACCTTAAGTAGACTAAAATGTATAATTACTGCATATTACTCATGATGACTTTGTTCCTTTTAACTCATTTGAATGTGACTTTATGCATCTACCATGTAATAATTTGTATTAACTTATGGAGCTTGACAAACAAGCAAGATTTCTGTATGTAGAACTTTTCACAGGCAAGAGTTGCAAAATGCTTTACATGCCAGTGCACAGCAAAAAAATGCATTTAAAAGCAATATAAAATAAAAAGAAATGAATACTGAAATGTAAAATACTACAAAACTGAAAAAAATAGAATTAAAAGTAAAACAGAAATGAGGAGAATTAAAAAACCAAAACTCTGTAATAAATAAAAACTGAATTTAAGGCACTGCAAGAACTCAGAGTTAAAAATTAGGTGCTTACACACAAAGCAGACCTGGTCCACAAAATCATATTACTATATGGAATAATTTTTTATATATTTTATCAAATGGGTTTGTAGCCTTTATTATCAAAAAAGTTGTTTAGGTGCAATTCTTGCCCCCTAAAAATCTGTAGGGAGCTGCAGATTGTATTTGTGCTTTACAATACAGTAGAGGTGACACAGACTGTTAAGTATTTAGTAGATCAGTACATTAAAATGTTTAACCACACGTGACTACCATGTTTTTAAGGAAAATTGTAAAATGAATAAAAAATCTAGCATAATTTGGCCTGTTTTGAAATAGAATAAAGCTACAGAGGCCAGTTCAAATCATACCTGTGCTAATGAATCAAATTAAAAATATACTGCTTTGATAACACAATAAACATACTGTGTAGTGTAATAGTCTAATAATAAAAATGGCTGGTTTCTGTTTAATTTTGACCAAAGTCCAGCCACAAATCAAGGCCAGCATTCTTGGCGGTGAAAGCAAACAAGTCTTAAAGAATAAAAAAAGAAACAAAAAATATTTGTTCATTTCAGTGTTTGTATTCGTCCTTTTTATTTTTTGTCAAAGTCACAGGAAGCCGCTGCAGATGGGCAAAAGAACCACATGTGGTTGTGGGGCTGCAGGTTTGAGACCTCTTCAATAATCTATTAAAATGATAATAATGCAAATCATGCTTTTGAACTGTCCAATGCAAAATATCTGGACATGAGCAGCTTTAGAGAAAACAATAAATATTATAGTACTGGCAGAATTCAGAGTTAAAGCTGCAGCGTCAGTGTTTTGATGGAAATTACTACTCACAACGTTAAAGGTGTCACCCAATGACAAACTAAACACATACACAGCAGTACCCAGTGAAGGAAATACTCTTGTTTGATTTCCACTGGTTTTGGAAAAGATAAAACACCCGACCTTGGGTGTCGGGTCAGCACCGACGTTGATACTGTACAAACATTCCACATCCAGGCAGCGGCAGGGTGGACCTGCTGTCAGTCAGAAAGTGTGGAAAACATTTTCAGTCTCACGGATACACACTTACACACACACCCACACATGCATGCATGGCCTTAAGATTTTAAGAAAGCACTGGTGTCTGTAACTGTTCTGGTGTCAGTAATTATGTCCTCATCACATAACATGCAAACCAGTTACCCTGCCTTTGTCATCAGGTGGGTTAATTCTCTGTTCACTGTGTGATGTTCAGTGAGCTGTTTGGTCTCTTTGATCAGCTCCTGAACCATTGAGAGAAAACTGTACCCAGCTGCCACTGACATCAACAGGTGGCCATTTGCAGCTGTTTCTGTGTAACGCTTGACATCCTTTCAGTCTCTCTCTTTATGTACTGTAGTGTCCTGATGTCCTTTTTTGTCACTCACCTTTTCTGCTTTGTCTTTAACATTTATTGAGCATTTCATTCACTGTTCTCTTCTCTCTTCTGTATGTTTTGTTATTAATTTTTCTCTTCTCACTTTACATTACAAGAAACAAAGCCCTGTGTTAGATGTGGTTGTGTTTAGGTTTCTGCTTGCACATTTTGCAGTAAGTTTTTCGGTGCGCATGCTCTCGTAATCTGTGGTCTGTACTGTGATGTGTTTATATATGTTTCTACATATGTGTGCGTGTGTGTACATCACATTTGTTTCCATCTGTGAAGATAAGCAGGTTACACTTCTTTTGCAGATTTCTCAAAAGCAGGAAGGGGTTGCCACATGAAACAACTCTTCCGTCAGTTGTAATTTTAACTGTAATTTTGAGAATCTGCTTTGTTTTTGCCATGCATTTCTGAAAAAAGTTAAATTTGCACAGGCTCGTTAAATATTTAAAGACTCACATTGATGCACAGTATATTTATACTGATTTAAATGCATGTATAACTTTTTCTCTTTATTGTACTGTAATGGGGCTTGATACATATATCTCGGCTTAAGAAAAATATTGTCTTGACACAGCAGCCATACATCTTCCATCATACTCCGGCTCATGTGCGTTAGTGTAATGTAAAGAGACGAAGATCAACACACAGCCCTAACTCTGCCAATTCACTCCCCTCTTCTCTTTTCAGTGTCACTAGGCAGCTCTCTTTTTTCAGTACCCTCTTTCTTTTCTTCCTTTCCTGCATCTGAAAAGGGTCAGTGCCTCTGCATGATGGAACCACAGGGCTAAAAGTCTTTGGGCCAGACACTGGAGGAGTCCACTACTAATTGCTCTCAGCGAATCCCCAACTATTGTCCCCCACTAGGTTTCAATTTGAATTTGAATGGTGGTAGCTAGCTGGTGCTGAGAGTGTAAGGTACACAAATGACTGTCACTGAGAATGGATAGCAGTGCTACAGAGATTGTGAACTTGTCCCCTAAATAAGCACTGTTGGCTTTTTGGCTCTGCATAAGTAACGGTCTGTTTACACTAGCATAAGCACCATATTGATGTACGCTTGGCTGAAGTAGTATTGGGACTGAATGGCAGATGCTTTAGGGTGAACATTTTGTCAAGAGGATTTTGGTTTGGCTTTGAAGAGGACGTGCTAGGTTATTCCTTGCTCTTTTGCAGGATTGCAACAAATCAGTCACAATCATGAAGAATTAGAGAAAAAACAAGTTATGTTAGAAAGTTCCACTGGATCTTCAGACATCTTTAAAACATAACCTGTTTACCTTTTTCTATATTTGTGACTGTTCAGACACATTTACAACAAATTCAAGTTGCCCTTTAAGTTCAAAAGCTAAGTCAATACATCCAAATGGAAGATGGAAAGACAGTGAGACAGACTGGCCAAGTCTATTCCAAAAGACAGACAGACCGACAGACAGCTGAACAAATTGCCAGACCTCCCCCTCCCTGCAGTTTACTTGTTCCTTCTCTATAGAAGCGAGGGTCTTGGTCCATGTCCCCCTCTTCTCCAATCTCACTAGTGGTTAATTGAGCCCCTGCCAGGCCTCGCCCCTTTATTGCCTCCATTTGTCAAAGCCTGCAATCTTGAATGGTGCCAGAGACCTTATACAAATCGAGAGCCTCCTCGCCTCTCCATTTCTCTCCATCTCCCTCCATTCCTTTATCGCTCTCTCCATCCCCAAGAGCAAACAGTTCTGGGCCAGGGCAGCTCAGGGCAAACAGTGGTTCAACAAAGGCGGTGGCTAAGTTGGGGGATGAAGGCGGGTGGCTGATGTTCTCCCGGACATCTCCAAGGCTGGTGCTGCTAAATCTCACTATGGCAGATGTGATGATTTTATCCTAGGGTGCCGACATCGTCTGCCCAAAAACTGACAGAAAAAACAACATTTTGAAACACATGCACGCTCAAAGGGCATCCTGGTTTTTATTATGGATTAGTCTAGACATTGTACACTCCTAAGCAGGCGACAGGTGTACAGTGGAAGGTATTGTATGGCGCCAGAAACTGTCCAGTGTGAGGCTGTCATCAGCACATGTGCTGCTGCCATCCCGTGGCCTGCATACTGCAGATAAGAGCAGCCATTCAGCCAAGCAGGCAGCTTTTCACTATAGTCATCATTGTTTGCCCAGACCACAGAGAGACCTGTAATGTACAGGGAAAGACTTGGGAGGGGGCAGGAGCTTTAATAGGCAGCAAAATACAATAAATAAAGGAAGAATGACAAACACCAAATGAAAGAAACAGAGCTGCTTTGATGCCATATGGAATGAAAACCCAAAGGAGACTGTTGTCTGTAATGTGTGTGTCGGCTGCCAAATGCACCATATCAGATTAAGCTAAATTAGAATGAAAATTGATGTCAATCCGGAGTTTCATGAGGCCAGGCTGTGGTTGGCTAACTCTTGCAGCATTTTCTTATTGGCATGGATATGGCAGTACTATGCCCACTTTGTACATTGCTGACCCGAATCCTGCTGCTACACACACAGGTTCAAGATCCTACATGTACAGGTATATTATATGATAATAGTTTAGACTTTAAGTTTTTACTAAAACGTAGCATTTTGTCTAAAAACACAGAGCTATTAGAAACATACAGTAGAATAACTGTCTCAGTGGGACAGAAACTAAGGCAGTTTTCATAATCAAAAAGTAGAATTTATCATTTATGCTTTCTAAAAGTTGAAAACAAAGCAAAATACATGGTGTATTGGTGGAATGAAAAACAACATAAAACGCTGGCAGCATTCATGTGGACCCACTCAAAACAGTGCCATCTACACACACACCTTTATTTAACTAGTGTCATATAAATGAATGATTAGTTTTAAATGATTGTGTGTCCCTCATATAATAAGTGGTGTTATAGTTTGGAGTGCCGCTGATTGTGGTCTGATTAGTGACGAGTCTGTTTCACCACCACTGTAGCATGTAGGATGATATGCTTTGCTCTGCTGGGAACCCTTAGGTAGGTCATTTGCTCTGCTGAATCATTGTGATTGTGTGTCAGTGTGACTGAAGTACTAATTTGTTGCCCACATTAGTACATAGGTAGTGCCATTGTTTTTTAATAATGGTGGCTTTAACCTCTTGTAAAATTGAATGATTTCCGTTCTTTTTTAAAATTTATATTGTGTAGTGGTTTACAAATTCGACTTACAAGCACGGGTTCGATTCCAGGTGGGGACTTAAGCACCACTCCCCATGGAGGGTTGCGTCTTGAAGAGCATCCGGCGTAAAACCAAATTACCAACTTGGGTTAATTTGCTATGGCGACCCGTTGGGGAAAATGCAAGGGAGCAGCCAAAGGTACACACATTGAATTAATACTGGATTTTTTTTCTACATTTGGTCATAGTAGAAAGACAGCAGACATATTGCTGCTGGCTGTTTCTTCTTATTATGCCTCCTCCGCAGAGGCATTATGTTTTCAGGTCGTCCGGCAATCTGTTACAAATTTTGTTACCACTACGGGCTTGTATGCTGGATCTTTACCAAACTTTGTGTGGTTAATATCTGTGATGGGTAGAAAATCTTATAACATAATTGAGGTGTGAGGTCAAAGATCAAGGACACATAGGGTCATTAATGACAATGTCATTACCATCTTAGGAGCTGACTCATTTCCAATGCTTGCATAATTAACCACTGGGATGGGGAGAAGACCTGATAATATTTTAGACATCATGAGGTCAGAGGTCAAGGTCACAGAGGGTCATTAATGAAAATGTAATTACTACCATAGGAGCTGACTAGACTCATTGATCCTGAAGAACTGATAACATTTGTGAGGTTCTTGTGTCTGTCCTTCACAAAATTTACCACTGCAGGGGCTGACTTGTTTGTTGGATCTTTTCTTTCCTTTCCCTTCCTTCCTTCCTTCCTTCCTTCCTTCCTTCCTACCTACCTACCTACCTACCTACCTACCTACGTACCTAAAGCATTTTTTAAAGCATTTACTGAAGAGAAATAGGTACTTGATTGTCAGTAGTGTCCTCCCCAGTTCACAAGTGGGAGGAGACACAAACCCACCCTTGATGACCACAAGTCAGTATACTCCCAGTTCTGGTCCCAAGCCCAGATAAATGGGAGTGTTGCTTCAGTAAAATAAAACAAAACAAAACGAAACAAAATTAAACTAAAAAAGTTCCAAATCATATATGCAAATTCATCCACTACAGCAGTGGTTCTCAAACTTTTTTGAGACGCCCTGCTTCAGAATCCAGAAAAAATTTGTGCCCCACCCCACATAAAAATGCATTCTCCAGACCCCACAATTTTATCAAATGACTAACAATAAAAAAGGATCTACACTGAATTTTACTTAAACAAATGTACATATTATTAGTGCAGTAGCAATAGAAAACATTTCCTAAAAAAACCCTTAGTTTCATTTCAAATTTTTCACCTAGTTGTCCATGCCCCACCTGCAGCCACCAGTGGGGCCCACCCCACAGTTTGAGAACCACTACACTATAGCAACCCCTTGGGAGAAAATCGAGATGCTGAAGTACCTAATACTCGATTGTCAGTAGAATTTTTTTTTCTTTTTCCTGTGTTTTAAGTGTTTGTTTCTAGTGTAATACTCAAAAAATGAATGCTTCAGTATTCAACATTGTCCTCACATCCAAAATAATGATGGTGACTTGTACTCTTTATGTTATTATAAGACACAATAGCAACCTCAAAATCTCTTCTAGCTGGCTTTTAATAATATATTTTGAAAATGAACACAGTTCAAAGAATTCAGAGGAAATGATTAAGCAATGTGGCAGCTTCAGTAGTGCTGAAGTTAGAACATAATGCTTAGATATTAAAATGAGTGTCATCTGGCTTTCAGCGTCCCACACACTGGAATTAGGTCCAGCTTCTAATGGATCATCCATTCATGTTTGTTTTACTAGATGACTTGAGACAGTGTGTCATATGTGTCTTTTCAATGGGTGTTCCACCCGCAATGCCTTTGAAGTTGAAGTTCATCACCAGGATCCTGAAAGTTCACATCCAAGTGCATAAAACATCACGAACCTTTAGAGCATTTAAATGAGCCAAGTTTGAGACATGTTTGTATGCGTGTGCATGTGGTTGATAGGATGATAACACAAATGTTAAAAGTAGATACTCAGAAATTAAGAAGTTAATATTGTCTAAATTAGATTGTTTTTTGGTATCTGGGATGGTTTCTTTACACTTTATAGTTGCTATTCGAACAGCATTAGCTTCTCTTAGGTGCATTTACTTAATTTCTCATTTCTCATACTGCTGCTAGTTAAACTGTTTGCAAAATTATTGATTTTAATAGCCAAACATTTGCTATAGGCAATAAATGCAGTCTATTTAGTGTTGTTAAGTTATAAATTGATTTATAAACCTGCAAAAATATTATATTTATGGTATAAGATTTAAGGATTATATAGTGTGAAACAGTCTTATATGTAATTTTATATATAAGACTGTTTCACACTATATATGTAAGTGTTGTATTTGTTTTCATGTGTTTGTGCATATGTCTGCTTCACACGCTAGGGTGCCATGCCATGGTGCAGAGAGGTCTTTGTTGGAAGTGTAGGCCTGTGGGAACATGCCCTCCTCCTCTCATCTCTCTCCCACGCTTTCACACTCATCCCATCCTGTGTACGTCTGTTTCACCCCTGGTGATGGGGAGGTGGGGTGTAGTGAACATTGCTGTGGAAATAGTCACATGCACATGTGTAAGGGTCATCAGGCCCTGAGAAAACATAGCTGGATGAGGTTTTAGATAGACTCATTGTTGAAAAATAGAAACCATATAATAGAGAGACTGGAAGCTAAATAGAAAGTCATCGAAGATCTCTTTGTTTATTGTTTTGATAACTTAGGGGAGTTACATATTTTAAATGTAATTCTGATTGATGCATAATATTAATTCCCAGAAATGCCATATATGTAATGCTGAAAAGAGGGAGAAGTATTTTATTAGTAATTTTGTATTACCTGGAAAGTGCTGTGACAGTCTTGAATATGCTCTATATCTATATAGCCTTTTATTGTGTATCTAAAGAATTCATATACGCATATTAAACAGTAAATGTATCTCTTCTGAGTTTGCCTTTCTAGGTCATCAAACTTATATTTTGTTCTCTTTTTGCATTTTGTGAGCAATAGACCAGCATCTTGCCAGTGTTTTCTCCCAGTTCCAATCTGGCAATACCCAGTGATCACCATGCAATGGGTGCCATCTGGCTAACTGTGCAGCAATCAAAGAACTCATTCTAGGGGTTACCTCAGAAGCAGCAGCGCAATGGAGGAGGGCATGGAGGGCAGAACCAGGCATCTAGACCAGGCCCAGGACAGGGGGCTTTGAAGCCCCTCACTCTAAACCAAAGACTGGGGGTCTGGGCCAACCAGCCAGAGCCGCAGAGAGAGAAGGGCCTTTATCAGAAAACCCGAGCACAATTGTGGTGTGCTGTGTGGGAGTTGGGGGAGTTAATTCTTTGTATAGATGAATGGATGAATAGAGGAGAAGGGCTGAAACACTAGCATCCCCCCCCCCATGCTGGATCTCTGTATGTTTTAGGTTGGCCATCTCGGGGCCCCAGGGCCCCTCTCCGTGGACAGACCGACAGATACCATCAATTACCAAGGCCAGCCCCTGGCCACCATATGGCCAGTGGCTGCATAGGAAAGAAGCCTGTTCACTTCACAGCACCAGCTCTACATATGCTGTAACTAGCTGAGATGCTGTACCAATGGTGTGTGTCTTACTAGATAGATGTGTGTGTGTGTGTGTGTGTGTGTGTGTGTGTGTGTGTGTTGCGCTTGCATAGGTTTGGCTAGTGTTACAGGGTGGCCTATGTGTCAAGGGGTTGATATTGGGTTTCAAGATTGAGTTATACCTGTTTGTGTGTGTTTTTTGTGCTCTTGTATGTCCATTTGTGCTTACACTAAATTGTATTTTAGTGAAGGCACTTTAAGAAAATAAGGGTATTTTGTAATGTCCTTACTCCTTCATATTACTTTTTAAGGCTTGAGACTAGCTAAAGAATAACTGGCCACCAAACTTACATTGGAGGCAAAATCCAGAACTCTCATTTTGCGCTGAAATACACAATAAAGGCCATGTGAAGGTATTAGGACACCTGAGCAGTCTGAGAAAAGGGTTAATGTCCCCGTGTCAAACAAGTATTATGGAATGTGCTCTACGTTGATGAATGCAGGATGTCAGTTATAGGCTGGGGCTTCATTCACTAAGAGTGAATACCTTTTGGAGTCAATCTGGGTCCAAATGTGGATCCAGGAATTTTTGGAAAGAAATTTGTCTTTACATCCTTACAAATAAATTTAGGATTAAAATAAATTGTCTTGATGTTCTCAAGGAATATCACAGACTTATCCAGATCGAGATCCTTCTGGATCCAAGGACTCAATTCATGCGTGGTGTGGAGTGAATTTTCAGCCTTGGCAGACATATGCAGTCTTGGACTGCTGCTGTTTTTATGAGCCAATCATCAACAAGGAGATGAGCAGATAATATGGCTGCAAACCATTGTATCAAACTTTTAAGGTCAGTTGCAGTTTAACAAGCAATGGATAGTTTCCAAAATTATTTCTTCTAGTAGAAGTTCACTGTCCTTGCTGCGTCCAGACACATATTGTTTTCTAACTGAGACTGCTGTAACCTCATCGTAACTCTGATTAAGCTTTGGAATGCAGAACTAGTACTGTGGATTTAATCTAGAGGTCCTCAAACTGTTTTGCATGCCCCGCTTCAGAAGCTGATAAAAGTTTGCGCCCCACACCCCAGTTTAAATAAAGGTCAGCAGTATAACATCAGAAAACACTGCTTATTACATCTTCATTCAACGTAGTTTTACTCACTCCCCATTAGTCATAATTAACAATATGCTCTAGGAATGAGGATGCTGATGCACTCGCCCACCCTTTGAATTCATACAAATGGTCATGTAAATATTGTATTAAGATGAACTGAGAAAGTAGAAAGCGGAAAGTTAATATGCTACACTGTGTGTATGTGTCCAACAGTGAATAATATTGTAGTTGTCAAAGTCACCATATTCACCTGACCTCCAATTAATACACATAACCAGACACCTGCGAAGCAGATGCTTAAATTAGGGTTTTTCTTTGCAAAAATACAAGCGTACACAGTATAGAAGTGACAGCCAAGCTGTCTTTCTCCTCTGCACTCCAACTTCTTGAAAAGGACAAATCTCCCCAAATGCACTGTAATTTAATTAGACACGTCTGTTTGAAATCAAACTGCAAGTGGAAAAGAAATCCTACACTTGCTGGTACGCCTCCACTCGCTACATGAACATTAACAGAAAACACATTGCCTTATGGCTGGGGAGGGAATGAGGGAGGTTAAGCAAGAGAGAAAGAGTGAGAGAGATGTTTCTGTTTGATATATAATGTGAGAAAGAGCCAACAGCAAAACAAGGAAACATCTGGGTGATTAATCTTTTGGAAGGGAGGAAAACAGGGAGGCAAATAGTACCAGCCAGAATAGGCACACACACACACCAGCACACATGAGGACACGCACATATGCACGCACAAACAGCTGGGAGCCAGAGACAGTGAACCATGTGAGTCATGATCCTCATTAATAATATATCAAAGCCTCTTTGATTGAGGCTTTTGTTGCATTACTTGGTTAAAAATATAAAAGGAAAACTTAAGTGTAAGCATTTAAGAGCTTTTGTCCACCATTTACTCAAGTTTCTTTTAATTGTAGGCTTGCAATCTCTAATTACTTTTTTTTATTTTTAAACCTCTACCCACGGTTCTTTTACTGAGAACATGTGCTCTTCTCATTCAGTTAGTGACACACATTCACACTTAAGAAGCTGCCCAGTACGACCACAGCAGTTACTCTGTTTGCCACTGCTTAAATCCACTAAAGCAGCTGTGGGTAAAGCACCTTGCCTAAAGGAGGGAAAGTGTTACTCATTCACTTCACCCACCCAAATTGGGCATTTCTTGGGAATTAAACCACATACTTAATTATCACCCACCAGCCTCTGTAGCCTTGGGGCTGTGGTACCTTTATTAACACAGCCTACAAGGTCATAGTAGTCCTTTGACGGATGTCATGATTGGATAATCAGGTTTTTCGAGCTTTTGCCGCTATGCAATGACTATTTTAGTACCATTTTACTTGACTGTATTCATAATTTATTTTGTTTCAGTGTTTGATTTAGACATGTACAGTTATTACATGGGTTTGCAATGCAAAAACTACATGTTTAGCCAAAATTTCAATCTTAAACAGCCTGTGTTTAAATTTAACAGCATATACAATATATAAGGAGAAAATTATTGGGTCACACTCCTTAATCATTGATTTTAGGTTTTTCATTCAATCCTATTACCACAGGTGTATACAATCAAGTACCTAGCCATGCAGTCTGCCTTTACAAACATTTGTGAAAGAATGGATTGTTCTCAAGAGCTTATTGAATTCCAGCGTGGTACTGTAATACGATCCCACCATTTTTCATCTGCAGTTCATTAATTTTTTTTCTCTCCTAGATATTCCATGATCAGCTGTAAGTGGTATTATTGCAAAGGGGAAGCATTTAGGGAGCAAAGCAACTCAGCCACGAAGTGGCAGCTCGTGTAAAGTGTCAGAGCAGGGTTGCCAAGTACTGAGGCTCATACTGTGTAAAAGTCAGCAACCTCAATAACTGCAGAGTTCTAAACCTCACTTGGGATTAGGATGGGTACAAAAATTCAGTGTCAACTTCATGGCATGGGTTTCCATGGTTGGGCAGCTGCATGCAAGCCTTACATCACAAGGCACAATGCCAAGCGTCAGGGGGAGTAGTGTAAAGCATGCTGTCACTGGACTCTGGAGCATTGAAAATGTGTTCTCTGGAGTGGCAAATCACTCTTCCTTATCTGACAGTCTGATGGAGTTTGGGTTTGCTGAATGTTGAGAGAACGTTACCTGCCTGACTGCATTGTGCCAAATGTAAAGTTTGGTGCAGGAGGGATAATGCTGTGGAGTAGTTTTTCTGGGGTTGGCCTGGGCCTCTTTGTTCCAGTGAAGGTAAATCTTAATGCTTCAGTTTACCAAGACATTTTAGACAGTTCTATTCTTCCAATTTTGTGGGAACAGTTTGAAGACGGTTCTTTTCATGTTCCAGCATGACTGTGCCTCAGTGTACAAAGCAAGTTCCATAAAGACATGGTTGGATGAGTTTGGTGTGGAAGAACTTAACTAGCTCACACAGAGCCCTGACCTCAACCCTCTCCAATACCTTTGGCATGAACTAGATTGCGAACCAGGCCCTTTCATCCAACTTCAGTGTCTGACCTCATAAACCCTCATCTGGATGAATGGGAAAACTGTCTCACACACACACACACACACACAGACCCACACCCACACTCACACACTCACACACACACACACGCACTCACACACTCACACACACACGCACACGTGCACAAAACCTTGTAGAAGGCATTTGCAGAAGAGTGGAAGCTGTTACAGCTGCAAAGGGAGGACGTACTCTACATTCATGCCTATGGATTAAGAATGGGATGGTATAAAAACTCCTGTAGATGTAATGCGGCCCAATACTTTTGTCTGTATAATGCATAACAGCATTTAATTTCATGTCTTTACAGCATTGGTACATAATTTTTTTGCAACACAGAGGCAGCTACGGTATCTTTGTCATTCCCTCGGACCCTGGGCTGTGAATCTTCGAGGCAGGACAGGGCACTGCTGGTGACTTAAAGTGACAGACTGTCAGCATAACAACCCAAGTGGGAATGAATTGAAACTAGCACATGGTATTTGCTGTTATACCTGATGAGATGGACAGATAGGGAACATCTGTTAAGTTAAGCATACATGTACTCACTAGGATGCGCACATATGCAGAAGGGCCACCAAAAAAGGATCTGTCCTATTGTAGTCACTGCAGGTGTCCTACGATGGGCACACACTGACAACACATGACCAGACCACACACGCACATACAGTAAACATCAGTGACGTTAAAGCTCAGAAAGCACGTAGCCCATCTCACGCACAGTTGGTGCTGCGATGCTGTGACCAGCCCATATTGGCACCATCTGTTGTTCAGACAGCAACATTTTGACATTTAAATCACTGTTATTTTACCATTATCTGTTTAACTGCAGCAGTACGTTCAAAAAGGGCTCAATATCAGCACTCTGATTTTGTCATTTCTTATTTGCATATGTCCATGTGCCCGTTAAACAGTAACCACAATACTATAAAACAATTCCAGTCTCGTTTCAGTGCACAAAATAATGTTTAAGTTCATCCTCAACTTTCAAACTACAGCAAATGGATATACACCTATAAACACTTTTTAGTTGGCAGGAGAGGAGGTAAAACATACATGCACACAAAGACAAAGACATGCAACATAATACAATATATCAGATTATCAAAGAAGGATATACATAAAAGCATATTTTTGCTTTTGACCATTGATTGATTGTCAAATAATTGCTCTTTTCTCATACACACTTGCATAAACACACTCATTTCTGTTCAAGTGTTGACAGATAGCCAGTCTGAAGTCTAGGCCCAGGTCCTGTTGCCCATTGTGTTGGGGTTTTCCCACTCAGACACACTGGCACTGACACAGGGCCTCACCAACCTCATGTGAACTCTTCTGAGTACACACACAGTTCAGAGTACACACACAAATAAAACGATTGCACACATGCACAATACAGTGTACTGCAGAGTATAATTAGTAAAAGCACCTAACAAAACATATGTGCAGAGGCAGGAAGTGCAGCCAGTGGCTCTTGGCTGCCAGTTCAAACCTCTCCTGTTTGTCATGAGACCAGATCTTTTATGTAGGTCCTCACTTCAATAGATGTAGAGTTACAGACAAGCTACCCATTCCTAGGGAAAGAGCATCTGTAGTTCTCTCTCTCTCTTTCTGTATGTGTGTGTGTGTGTGTGTGTGTGTGTGTAAAGCAGGGTGTGCCACCTCACCTCTACTAATATTTTAGATTAATCAAATAATTTTTATTCAGCTTTTGGATTATTTTTATGTTTTATAACAATATTTTGAATAATTCAGAAGGTGACTTTGAATACCTCATGATCTGGTGTTATCATCATTCTCTAGGCTGTTTGTTTTTCAGCTGGCCAAATCTGATTAGTTATGCATTTTTTTTTTCTTAGGCCTTTTTGTTAGCGTTGATAATAATTTTATAAAGGCTTATTTAAAACTAAGTAAGTGCACTGCCTAAACAATCTATAAAAAGTCAGGTCTGGTTATCTTTGGTAGTCTTTTTATGTGTAAAAATTTACACCATACATATTTTATAAACTAAAAATCTGGAAAGTTATAGTTACTAACATCTACTCTGTGTTATCAGTTCTGTCACCAGCATTTCCATCCTTATCCCAGACAGCTTTTGCCAGCATCAGTCAGTATTGATGGCTGCTGCAGTTTGTAGCAACAATAACTCTCCCACAGTCAGTGAAGTGGAACGGTAAATGTGGACCTGAAATCCCTACTTCCCCTTGTCATTCCCATAATGCTTTCTGTCCCATTCCTGTTGTGGGGACAAAAAGGAATCCATCCGGTCACACGCTGTGCAAAATCACTCATTTGGGTCAGGGGGATCGCTGTTGGCTGCTACCATGCCAGATTGTTATCACTGGATAATCCCCCTGGAGGAGTGGCAATAACACACAGCCTGCGTTATTTTGTGTCACTGCAGATGATCCTTTTACTGTACGGCTGCTCAGTCTAAAAACAGCCACACTATTCAGAGATGAGGGACCCAAATACATGACACCAGGCACTCAAACAGGATGAATAAACTAAAGTACACTTTAATAAAACTGCCTGGTGGATGTAGCAAAAGCCAACAGGGAAGCAAAGTATAACAAAAGGCAGCTTGAGATGCCAGAACAGTTCAAAGCCCTGTAAATTTATGAAAACCAAATCCAAAGTAATCAGAATGCAGGAACGCTGAAAAATGGGGATAAATACAAGAAGATTCAAAGGGGCGAGGGAAGCAATGAGGATTAACCAACACAGACAACTATAGGCCACAACTTTGTAGGCCACAAAGGATGCACCAAGCAACTGTGAAATGGGACCAACCTTTGTTGCTGTACTGTGACATAATCGACCTCCAAATGTGTCCTTTGAAGGATGCAGCTTCTGAACTGGGACACAGCCGTGGTCTGACCATGACGGGAGTGGGTTTATGTACGCTAATAATGGTGCATTTTATTAATGATCATTTTTTGATGGCTCATTCTTTTTGTTAATCTTCTAGTCTTAGTTTATGCTTAGGAAACATAAACCTCTGCAAATCCATTTCGCCTGCAAATGAAAGTCAAGTCAAGTTTATTTATATAGCACATTTTTAAAACAACCTCAGCTGACCAAAGTGCTTTACATCAGTTAAAACGGAAACTAAACGATAAAACCTAACACATTTTAAATATTAGCACATAAAATAAATACAGTGATAAGAAACAATAACAACAACAATAAATAACAATAAAATCAGAATAAGACAGATAATGAAAGATATGAAAATTACAAAATTAAAATAAAAATACAAGCTAAAAAGGCCAAAATAGCTTCCTCAGCTGGGGTTAAATGCTAAAGTAAAAAGATGAGTTTTTAGTAGTGATTTAAAATTTTTTAAATACTGTGCAGCTCTAACCTGATAAAGTAGACTGTTCCACAGTTTGGGTCCCACTATAGAAAAGGCTCTATCTCCACAAAGTTATGCGATCATGTTTTTTCTTCCCAATCAGCAAGCGGGCAGACTGGAAAAGTGCTAACAAGTGCACTGGAGAAGCAACAAGACAACCTCCAAAAGAGAATGATTGTGCAGGTGGTAGTCACAGACCATTGCTCTCTCTTTATCCTTCCTGACTGATTTTTTTTCTGGTTTTGTTTTTTACTAGCATCCTTGTCCTTGCTGGTAGCACGAGACGGTATCTGCGGCTCGTTCAGGTTGAAGTTAGTCAACCTCCTTCACAGTAGCACATCCATACGTAGTGCTGCAAGAAGGTTTGCTTTGTCTCCCAGTGCAGTCTCAGTAGTGTGGAGTGATTGCAGGGGATGGGTGAAGTAGACTAGGAGAGCTGGACAGAGCTACAGAACTGGCATCTGCTCCATTGTGCAATGAGAAACAGGAAGAACACTACCAGAGCCCTATAAAATGACCCTCCAGCAAGCTACCTTTGTACATGTTTATGACCAAACTGCCTGAAACAGGCCCCATGATCATGGCACGAGGACCTGAAAGTCCGTTAGTGGGACCTGTGTTCACAGTCCAGCACCATGCAGCTCAATTTGCATTCGTCAGAGAACACCAGAACTGGCAGGTCTGCCATTGGCATCTTGTTTGCTTTACAGATGAGACCAGGGTCACACTGAGCGCATGTGCCAGATGCCACAGCATCTCCAGACTCCCCCACATCTATCAGATATACTCAGTGCACACTTGCTCTAATGTGTGAAGAGAGCAGGGCGCCTGTCATTATTGAGTATTCCCTTATTTTGAGCAGCGGATTTTGAATGCAGTAAACATAATTTGATGACAAGACTAACTGTATTAAAACAAGAAATATATTATTAGTGCTTTAATAGCATCTATTTAACGTGTATAAAAAGTTTAACTGTGGTAATTTTGTTTTTGTTTTTACATATTTTGTAAGGGTGATTGCATATTTCATGGATGTGACTGCCTTTAACAAAGAAAAAGACAGAAGCCTGGCATGATGTTCACATACACTAAGACAAAATGAATTTGTTGCTGTTGTGTTGGCGTTAAGTTGCGAAGTAAAATAGTTGATATCCCAGGCAGCCTTGTCACAGATCAGCGACCTGACTAGAGTGTAGCCTGCTTTTCACCCCAGTCACCTCAACTGTATACCACATAGTGCATCAGTGTCATTGTCTCTAGGAGCTTTGGCTGTGCTGGGCTTGTTGCTTTAAACAAATCCCTGGCGTTCCTTTCTTAGTCACATCACTCTGCAGTCTGCTGCAGTACATGTACATGATGAGTGTGTGTTTGTGTGTGTGGTCCAGGTATTACTCATGATGTGGGGTCCTAAATCTGAGAACGTGTCTTATATGTGGGGAGAAAAAACGCATCCCTGCAATGCAAATCATTACATTTTAAGGTAAAGACATGTCATCAGGTTAATGTAAGGCCAGTAGTAAATTGTGAGGAAATGAATGCAAGTCAGTGTAATGTCTTCAAAGTCATAGGTACATGATTCAGTGTGAGTCTTTGTGGGAGGGGATAAGGAAATGCAGTTATGACTGGGTATTTCAGGGCATTCTCTGTTTTTAGAGTCGCTCAGAGGTTTGGTTGGACGAAGCCAAAAACAGCATAATTTAATTTGTTTTGATAAACTATATCAGTATTAAACCTTCCTAAATAGTTTAATTTCATGTTTTTCATAATCTTTTCTCATCTAATTTCTAAGCACTGATGAAACCTATATTTCTGTAAATGCTCATCTTCTGTAACAGCTTGAAATCTGCTTACCGAGGGGTGCTTATAATGTCTTGGCTAATTAGCGTCAAACTAAACTAGCACGAACGCTTCAGTTCCAATGCAAATTTCCCTTCCTGGGTCTTGCCCTGGGAGATTTTACTACGTGGCCCAAGCAAGCAAATTAAAGCAAAGCCACATATGTCTTGCATTTGGACATTAAAGCAGACTATTATGAGATTAAATCAGAGACTTGTGATATTGGGTTCAAATCTCAGCTCCCACCAGCCCCAGTCACGCAGAGGGAACATTCAAACTGATATTATGTTTAGTTTCTGCCAAAGCTTCACAATCCACCACGATGAAAAGGAAGTGAATAAAGGTGCTTTGCACTGAATTGTCGCTCAAATACATTTTGGATCACAGGGAGAATTCAGCGAATACTGTAAGATTTTCTTTCCAAACTGCATGTTAGAGTGGTCATAAGCCTAAAGATAGAACCCTTCTACTGATTTTTATGCCTCCACTGCTGAGGCATTATGTTTTCAGAATCAGAATCAGAATACTTTATTAATCCTCAGGGGGAAATTGCTTCAGGTTGTCACTGTTATAAATCTGGTTGTCACTACAGAAGCTGACTTGCTTACTGGATCTTTACCAGACTTTGTGTGGTTAATACCTGTGATAATAACATTTACTAGATTGTGGGGTCAAGGTCTCATAGGGTCAGATTTAAGGCAGAGGAACCACAGAACCAGCCGAGTTCTATGTATTTAAAAATTTTTCCTAATCTAAGTGGGGGAAACATTTTCAGCAACAACCAGAGAGTACTATATTTTGATAATCAACTTTTTCTCAGTGGGTTTATTATAAGTAACAGGAGTGCAAGAACTTGACTGTCAGGCAAATCAAATTGTTTTTATAGCAGTAACATGCTGTCATGTGTAATGAATTATCATAAAAACAACGCCTTGAGCAGCACAGTGCTCTTAAAA
>VUQH01001006.1:26169-40248 GCA_015106775.1 Etroplus canarensis
GCACAACTTTTTTTTTTTACACACAGTGAATCAATCACATTAAACCTTAGACTGCCCCGGGCAGTAACAAGTTTCTTGTTGTACTCCTCTCTCTTAATGTCCTGAGTCATGCACTCCATAAAGAGCTCTTGAATTTGCTCTCTAGGCACTGTTTCTCTAAAGTGCAACCACTATTAGGTCTCAGTGAAAATAAATGTAGCATTACAGGGTCAGAACAGCAATGTCTCTGGTATAAATGTAGCGGAAGCTTAAGTAACAAGCTAAATTTTGCTAGACCACCAGGTTTACACAAACACATAAACTTAACAACTTGCTACTAATACCCCGTGAACCAACATCAGCAAAGCTACTGGCTAATTCCACAGGTACAAGTGAACTTCTATGGCTACAGTTAATTGATGTAGAGTTTTTTAAGCAGATAACTTCAAATTTTTGCCAGAGGCTAACATTGGATAGCAAAGCTGTCTGTTTTGTTGAACTTGAAGTTTGGTTTGTGGATTCTGTGGTTTATATTAAGTTGGCAATAAAGGTTGCTGTGCATTTATTTTTTTTATGCATCTGGGGATTTTCATCTTGATCCTATGGCACAGAATGGGTAGCTGTCATGCTGTCTTGCCTTGACACATTTATAATTATTCAACTTTTGTTGCTATAGGAATATCTGATTTTTTGTTGTATCAGCCACAGGATCAAGAGCTCTTTCTGCTTTTTTTAAAAAAAAGATTTTTCACTCATTGTCAAGGTCACTGCAGTTGGACTTTTTTGTTCTCTCTGTAGAGGGCACTCTCCATCTTTTTCCTTTCCTCCCTTCCTCTGTCTTATTTCTGTCAATCCATAACTCACTTCTCTCATCTTCTGTTTTGATTTTATCATTTCATTATATACATATGTCACTTTGTTTTTAAGTTTCCTGTTACTGTCAGTGTTTCTGTCTCCATATTCCCTCAGACAAACCACATGTCAGTGTACACAGGATCAGAGTGCACAGTGTAAACAGAGGAGGTGTTTGTTTCTGCATGGCTAGAGGCCCTTTTTTTCTCAGTAACCAACAATAAGTTGCACTAGCAGAGGGAGAGATGTATGAGTATGTCTCAGTGACATCGGGGTCATGGCAGTTGTCTGAAAATGGAAACAGTGAACCATTTCCACCACTCTCTTTCAAATGACTCACATGCCCACACACGCATCTACACATTTTCTTCTCGGAGTGTGAACCTAAGTACTTTCCTGAAGCAGCATTGTCGTCCCGGCTCTTGGCTGTTGTGTCTCCCGCTCAAATAAATCTCCTGCTCTTTATCACAGGGCAACAAATATTTACGTCTACCCTAAATCACAGAGAAACATTCTCATGGCCTCCCTGATTAGTTATGTCAGCCTCAGTCCTGCTGTGCCAGCAGAAGTTCATTTTTTGTCAGGAATCATTGTCCAGTAACAGCCAATAAGACTCCTTTACTGACTCCCCTTTGTGCCCACGAGGCTTGTGGGTAATTACTATATTTACATCCCAGTGGATGGAGCCAGGCTGGCGGTCACCTGGGAAGCTATACAGGTATTTCTTTTGTACTGTGTAATTTTCATTTTATACCAGGGGCTAGCTAAATATTTGCATTCCACCACAGGACAAGCCTCCCCCTCAAAATACAACTGATCCCACCACATAAACCTTCCAGTGGCTCTTCTGCTACCTTTGAAGAATCCTTAGGTGTTAGTGGCCCCAAGCCTGCCATTACACCATTAGGTGATGTCATAGTCAAGTTATATGTGAGATAATAAAATTGTCAGACATTGTGCTTCTTTTGAAAAAGCAAGTTTTCATGGGACTCTATGCAGTCATGTGAAAAACTAAGTACACCCCATGATTCAGTTGCATGGAACCACCTTTAATAGCAGTCACTAGAAGTAACTGTTTGCTGTACGACTTTATTAGTTCGTCACATCACTGTCAAGGAATTTGGGCCCGCCCTTCTTTATGATGCTGCTTCAGTTAGTTGAGGATAACAGACTTTCGTTTATGCACAGCTCTCTTAAGGTCCCAACACAGTATTTCAATCAGGTTGCGGTCTAGACTTTGACTGAGCCAGTGCAACACATTGATTCTTTTCTTTTTCAGCCACTCTGTTGTTGATTGTTTAGTGTGCTTGGGATCATTGTCCTGTTGCATGACCCCATGGTGCCCAAGTACTGCAGCTGCAAAACAAGTCTGAATCATCACCCCACTGCTGCCATGCTTCACAGTTGGTGTGAGATGTTTGTGCTGATATGTGTGTTTGGTTTTCAGCAAATGTTGAGCTGTGCTGTATCGCCAGACATCTCCACTTTGGTCTCATCTGTCCAAAGAACATTGTTCCCGAAGTCTTGCAGTTTGTTCAGATACAACTGACTTAAGCTGTGACGCCATATTCTTTTTAGAGAGACCCTTTCCTGGCAGCCCTTCCAAACGTGCCATACTTGCTTAGTCTTTTTCTAATTGTGCTGTTGTGAACTTTAACAGTTAACATGCTAACTGAGGCCTGTAGCATCTTAGATGTAGCTCTTGTTTTTTTGTTATTTTTTTTGCTGTTTCTCTGAGCATTGCATGGTGTGATGAATTTGCAGGGACAGTCAGCCCCAGGAAGAGTGTGGCATTGTGTTAACACACACCAGCAAACTGCCAAAACTTCTTCTTCTATAGGGGTGGTCACACTGGCTGATGATCAGATAATCAAGTTTCAATTTGATTATCAGCACCTGGCTGCTACTTACCCTCTCAGTTCCTATGGAAGCAATAAGAGTGCACTTAGTTCTTCTCAGGGCTGTGCAGACTCCTGTAAAAACTTTATTTTTCACATGACTACATGCGTATGTGTGTTCCCATGGTGTGTCAGGTGTAGTGGACAGCGCTACACAGTGTAAGGGAAGAGAGTCACTTCCTCTTCAGACTTTGATGTCGAGACTTATTTCCTGTCGTCGGCATACTACAAAGACCAGGGAAGGGGAGAAAAACGTGTTCTTTTGAATTGCCTGCTTTTGTTTTGGCTAAAAGTCTTTCTCATTACATGCAGAATAGGAACTGCACCAGCTGGGGTTGTGTGAACTTCAAACTCATCAAAGTTGGAAAGACTTCCATGTTTCAGTAATGTTTTCCAAGCATAATTTTATGGATGACTACTGTGACATGGGAAAATATTACATTTCAGAACAAATGAGCGCTCATTCCACTCAATCTCCTTTTGGTGTCGTTTGTTTGACACACATCTCTTGAGGACTCAAAGAGGACTGATGTCTACATTTATAATCCGTTTGTAAGAAATATTGAGGCTGAGAACTGTTAACAGGTCCCCGGGGAACAAAGCAGAACATTCTGTTATTGTTTTCAGAGAGGAAATAATCCGTTAACAGTAGGATGCACTCTGCTGGTTACCTTGTTTATTTCTTTTCAGAAGCAATTAGGGTCTGTTAATTAAGCCCATAAAAAGCAGGCTGAAATTGTGCTCCAGGCATAGCCATAGCACTTAACCTGGCACATTTCTAGGAAATGAAGTGGTGAGGTTAAATCACTCAATGAGAATGGAAAAGAAAAGTCAGCTGAGGAAGCCTGGTTTTAATCTGTGGGGAAAATATATTTAAGTTCTGCCTTGTCAAAGAGGAAGTTTGCTCTGGTAACATTATTCAAGCAGCAGATTACTCTAAATTGAAATTTGAAATGAAAACAGTCAAGCGGTTTAGGGTAGATTTGGTTACTGTTTCCTGAGGACCTTCATCAAGTTAAAAATGCAGTACATGATATATGACACCACCTTGCTAATAAAGCAAAACAAAAAAAAAATCTTTTTTGGAGCGTTAGGTGTCTCATTAGTAAATAGAAAATCTCCCATGAGTCATTGTGTATTTTCTTGTGCAGCAACATTTGCTTATAAGCCTTTACAATGCATACCAGATGTGTGATTAGTGTTTGATGGATCGTGATGTCTAGCAGACCAGGTGACAGATGTTGGTGAGTTTCTGATGGCAAACTCTTCATTAAGTTCATGAGCCGTCAGTGCTGCAGTTGTGGCAGCGCTCATCAAAACAGGACCAGCACTGCTACATCATTTCAAAATGTCTGTTTCCATATGCGAATGTGCCTGTGTGTTGTTATGCATGTTTATGCCTGCATTGGCTTTCTGCTGGTGTATTGTTAACATATGTGTGCATGCACTAGTAATGTACATATGAAACCATGTTCAAGTATAGCCTTTTGTGTTACGGTGGGGTATTTGTGTGTGAGTGCATGCATCTGTGTGTAGGTGTACGCTTGTGTGGAGTTGTCTAGGGATCAGTACACCTGTGGGTGGGTGTTCATTACAGCAGGCCTGAGTGATGGCTTGGACTATGGGAGGCCCTTGTTCATTGTCATCTCCATTCACTTAATTAGCCTTCCCTTTACAGGTCAGAGGAGACCACCGAGGACCCCTTGTGTGTTTGTGTGTGCACACACATGCATGTGGTTAAGACTGAGCTTTGCACTTGATATGGTGCCAGGAGGCAAACAAGTGTTCATGTGAATTCACAAATACTCTGTCTCCTCCTAACCTTATCATCAAACCACCTGTGCATAATTTTAGGGCAGATTAGACTGGCACTGGCCAGCTCTTGTTTTGTTGATACATTGAAATTACAGTTCAGTAGTTGTTCAGAAACAGCAATGCAGAACCAAATGTCTCTTTGTTTCTACTTCTATCAGGGACTTTCACTTCAGGAGATTAGAGGCTGACCCATTACTGGAAATGTGGTAAGCAGACCTCGTTGTGGTGATATGCCACTGAGTTCTGATACAAACAATATTTAGAGAACGCCCCCTCCCCTCCAATTTTAAGACAGTTAAGCCTTTCAGGCTGGGCATTTTGTGTGTATGGGTAGATGCCCATACAGCTCTTTCTCTTTGTTGTGTGATTTAAGCTGCTTATTTCTCCATAGGGTAGTGGTTTACAGCTTCGCCTCACAAGCAAAAGGTCCCTGGTTCGATTTCAGGTGGGGCATGCAAACCCCTCTCACCATTGTGGGTTGCATCAGGAAGGGCATCCGGTGTAAAACCTCTGCCAAATTACTGCTGTGGATTAATCTGCTGTGACGACCCCTTGGGGAGAATACAAGGGAGCAGCTGAAGGTACATATTAAATGTCATTGCTATACTGAATGTTGGGCCCTGATCCACTTGGCCTGCAGCGTGGAGAGAAGAAACAGCATGAAAGTGATATAGTAGCAGTGGGGGGACCGAAAGGGATGAAAAGGTGTGTAGATTTTTTGGGTTTTTTTTTAGAGGTGAAAGATGTCAAGAATAAAAAATAACTGAGTCTATGAAACTGAGAGCATGCGGTTGAGGGTGTGTGTGCTGTGTATTTTCACTATGAATGTTTGCTTCAGTTTGCGAAATTGTGTGTGCTGCATGACTAAAAACATCAAACCCATTCATGTCACACGTCTTCAAATTTTTCTTTTGTTGTAGAAGTTTGACCACAATTAAAAACCTATTACAATGTTAAAAGTACAGTATGATTAAAGGAGCAAATATAAGAACCTATTCAACTGATGTGCTCTCATAAATTTATGTAGAGCATCAACTCACGGAAGTTGGTTTCCTTGTCTGACCTATTATAAATTCTGTTAATTGAGCTCGACATGCAGATTTTTTTTCTTCCACTTGAAAAAGCAGAACTTTCAAGGGGAGTAGGGTACTTTCTTCAGCTAATAACATTTCATTTATTGGAGTCAGTAGTATTTCTGTTCTTTGCTTACTCACTTACACCACTCCACTCCCTCCACTGTGCTCACATGTGTTCTGGCATTGCTTCAGGGCCTGGGGATGGCAGAACCAGTGGAGGGGGAGAAGAGGGTGGGTGGTTGTATGGGGCGGGTAGACTCCTCTTCCCTTCCCTCTTTTGGACCTGTCAGGCGGGCGGCTAGGGAGTAATGTGGAAATGTGGCTGGCTGGCGTCGACTTGATTAAGTCTGCGCACGTGTCTCTGCAGAGAGGAGACTCTCCAGGCTTAATCACCCTTAGCCCTGACACTCTCCTCCTCCTCCACTCCTCTGCTGCTTCTCCTGTTGAAACCTCCCCCCCTCGGCTCAGTTTTGGTTTTCATAGCTTTTCCCCTGTCCTCCTCGCTCTCTGTGACTTTTCTTTTATTTGTGAAGCCCCTCTTTCACTCTCTTTCTCCCACTGCCCTTTCTCTCACTCTTGCCCTTTTTGCACCACCAGCTGCCTTCTCTGTCTTTCTGTGTTGTTTCACATATATGTCACCTACATGTGAGTATATGCATCCTTATCTGTGTGTCTTGAATGTGAGGTCATGTTTCCCATAGTACAGCAATGTGTACCATGCAAAGTTGAACAAGCACAGCTCTTGACAGCTCCGAGTTACCTCACCTCCTGCATGGAGAGGATTTCATGTATGAAATATCCTCCCTCCCTGGACTGGTCTCTGGCCAGCTATAGTATACGAAGCCTGGTCCCCGTGGCAATTTGTGAAATAGTCATGAAATGTAATCCATTTTTCATGTACAAGACACAAATTTTCCATTTTTGTGGCATCCAGCACAAGGTTAAACTTTTTTTGTCAGGTCCTAGAGTAGTTTTTTGCAAAAAGGGACTATAAAGAGGCAAATAACTGTTCTTCTGAGCTGTATCATAACCTTAACCCTTAAGAACCCATGGTAACATGCATATAACAAACACTTTACATTTTCCTGTAAGGAAAAATGAGTTTGGGTTCTTATGGATTTAGTCCTATCCTTACACCCTTTGCTTGCTAGCCAGCTAAATGTTAAAAAAATATTAAAGACTGAATTGCATTGTTCATGTAGTAGATTTGAAGTGACTCAATCAGGTCTGATCTGTCATGTACTGAGACTGGGGCCAGGGATCCATCTGTCACCTCTTCCATTACAGAATCGAGTGCTCTACCCTTTGAGTCTCATCTATCAATATCTCGTTATAATGGAGGTGAAAATGGCATAAAAATGCATTGATGTGGCATCCAAAATGTTCCTAAAAGCAGAGTGCTATAAAAAGCCATATTTTCTTAGGTAAGTATGTTCAGCTGCTCCCTTGCATTTCTCCAAGAGGTTGCCACAAATTTAGTATATACACAATATACACAAGCTATTAAGACCCAGTCATATTTCAGCTTATATACTAAGCTTTTAGATTTACCTGAATGTGATTTGCCTCTGGTCAAAAGTAGTAAATACAGTTAAATAATACTATCCACTCCTGATGAAATAAAAGCAATATTACTTCATACAAAAAAAAAATCAAATTTACTGCCCAAAGTGAAACTTAGCAGAATAAAACTTTAGATTACTCAACATTAGTTTACCCATTTACCCACCTAAATTTAGGATATTGAATAAATCAGTTAAACAAAGTTACAATATATACCAGAAACCAGTGATGTAAGTTAGGGTATCAGCTGAGTAAAGCAGATCTCTTTCCATCTGATTGTCTGTCTAAAGCAGCTAAATGTTTTACAAAAGGTACTTGGTTTATGATCAAAAACTAGAAAGTTAATGGCTTTGCTACCACAGACAGTCATTAAGCAAATACATAAACACATGTATCATTCCGCATTTTATTATAAAGTATTTTCTCTTAATCAAGTGTAGTATAGTGGTTTACACATTTGCCTTACAAGCCAGAGGTCCCTGGTTTGAATCCAGGTGGAGACACAAGCTCCTTTGACCATGTGTAAAGAATTGTGTGAAAGAGTTTTCACAGGACTCTATGTCATCCTGTATAAAAACCAACTTTTATTACTTCCACAGGGATTAAGAAGGTAAGTAGCAGCTGGGTGCTGCTAATTTAATGCAGATGATTAACTGATCATCAGCCAGCGTGGCCGCCTCTGTAAAAGTAGAAGTTTTAGCAGTTTGCTAGTGTGGAATATTCAGGTGTGTTAACACAATGTCACAATCTTCCGTGGACTGGATGTCCCAGCCATTTCACTCCAAGATCAGACTGTGCAATGCTCAGAAAAACTGCAGAAAACCCAAGAATCACATCCCAGACTTTATTAGACTCTAATTAGAAAAAGACTAAACAACTATGGCATGTTTCGACAGGCTACCAAGAGAATAACTCTTCATTCTAAAAAGAACATGGCAGCGAGGTTTAAATTTGCAAAGTTGCATCTCAACAAAACCATAGGATTTCTGGAAAAATATCCTTTGGACAGATGAGACCAAAGTGGAGATGCTTGGCTATAATGCGCAGCACCACCTTTGGCAAAAAACACATCATATAAGCACAAACACCTCATACCAACTGCCATGCACAGTGGTGGATTAGTGATGATTCAGGCGAGTTTTACTGCCACAGGACCTTGCAGTCATTAAGTCGACCATGAGCTTCTCTGTACAACAAAGTATTCTAGAGTGAAATATGAGACTGTAAAAGAAAAGAATCAGTTTGTTGCAATGGTCCAGTCAAAGTCCAGACCTCAACCCAATTGAGATGCTGCAGTGGGACCTTAAGAGAGCTGTGCATAATTAAATGCCAACTAATCTCAATGACTATATGTGCAGGCCAACCTCTTATGCTCTTTCTCTGAACAGGAGACTTTGTCTGTAAGTTGTTATTCATTTTATGCTATTGAAAGCACAACATTTCCTCATGCTGTTTTGTCCAGTCTGTGACAATATGCTAGTAAAACTAATAAGTCAGTAAAAGGAATGGAATAGCCAGCCTAGTTGAGCTAACCTTTAGCTTAGGTAGTAGCCTGATCTGTCATATATTGGTTTTAATTTTTCTATTTCTGAATCATGAAATTCTTTAAATTAAGAATCTTTTCAGTAAAGTCATTTTTGTGCTGATGATTCAACCAGCATGTTTTAAGTTCATTTCTTAGAGGTCTTTTAGCAAAAATCAGGACCTTGTATTTTAGGCTTTTGGTTTCCTGACATGACTCCTTTCATTTCACCACTCTAGGTGAGGGCATGCACGTATAGTACTTATGCAATATAAACTGCAGATGCATGTGTTGCAGCCGTAATGACAGTGGGAGCACACAACTTTTTAATTATTCCAATTTTCCCCACAGCCTCTAACTTTCAAGTGGTGACCTAGTATATCAATCTGTGTTAACAAATAAAAGGCCTGAAATTATTATGTTTCTAAAGTTATTGTTATCCAGAGTATATTTCTTTTGCCTGTTTGAGTTTTTCAATTTGGAGGTCAGTGGCAAGTTGTGAGTGACAGTTTGTTTTGGGGAGAATGGGAGGGCAAACAAGGCGGTTCTAAGCTTTCCAAAAGCAACATGCCTAGTCATCATTTTACTCACTCACTCTGAGATAGACAAGGCTCTGTACATTTTGCCAACAGGAGCTTTGCCATGCTTATATACACATTTTGGTGTAAACACACGCACGCATGCAAACACCCGCACAGACATATCCAGCACCTCTATCAGCGCTACCTACTTCTGCATTGAGTCAGCAGGGTTAATGTGGAAGCAACAGCAGATGCAGGGCCTTTGCTTGATCCATCACTTTATCCCAGCGTGATAAATGATTCTGTTAACACACCAAGCTGGCTCTTCAAAGCTCCCAATGTTCCCACCTCCACAATGTGGTTCCAGCAATCCAACCCATGCGTTGATAATTTGCCCTGAAAAATTGGCTGGGGACAAGCATCCAATTATGGCTTTGCACCCTGTTCCCAGTGGCTCATAACTGAGCTCTTTGAAAACAGAATGAATCCTGCACTTCTTTTGCTTCTCTTTCTTTCTCTCTTTTTTCTTCAGCGTCCCCCTATGGTCTCTGACATTGTCGTTCACTCTTGAGGTATGCTGACAGCTATCAGCTGATCTCAAGTTAGTTTTGTAATATGACAGATAAATGCCTCTGAACTTTAGCCTGTCATTTAATGCTCTGGGAACTGAGCCAGCACGTCTGTTTTTCCTGTCTGTCAGCATGGAGTTATAGTGGAAGTGATGTTTCAGCATATCCTTGCAGACTGCATCATGTTATTAGGTCAGTGTTTTTTTTTTATGTCATCATAATTCTACATTATTAACACAAAGAACAAATAATCAGTACCCATGTATGTTTCCCAGTGTTTCACGTGATTTAAAGTTTTAAAATAGTTTCTTAAATATGCAGGATAATTTGCCGTATTCTTACCTTCAGATATAATTGCATTATATCATATTAGTTCTTCTGCATTATGTATCAGTTTGGAGTTTAGTTATTCTTCTTGGCTAATGAATTGGACACTCAGTTCACTGTGTTTTGTTTTTGGGGTTGGCAGCTGCTCCTGTTTTCAACTTTGTCCTGAATGTTCTGGCTGTTGTTTGTTCTCCCACTCAAATTAGATTTCATGTCTTTTGGAGCTCAATCTGAGGATCAGCAGATCTGGCCGCTCACTGTTGTATAACGTGGGAAAACACACAAATATCACTCAAAATGATTTCAAACCCTGCTGGAACTATATTCCCACAACACATTCAAGCTTCACGTGCCTTTTTTGGCAGAGTAGGAGAGTAGACAACAACTGCAAGTGACGTGTTTTTTGCTTGATGCCGTTTATATCACAGCAGTTTTAATGGCACATAGGATGTCAAAATCCTGAAAGGATATGATGTTGTGCACTAAGTTTTTTTTTCTCAAAAGTTGCTGAAATGTCTGTCCAATAGCTTTGCTGACAGTGCTGCTACAAGATGCACGTGAACCAAAAGCATACAGTTTTTAGAGGAGCTTAAGCGCTCTGATACAGGCCCTTAATTCACTCTGACACACTCCCTCTCACATCTCATTTCACCAGAGAACATTAGGAAGGTCAATTTGACCAATCATAGACCCTGTTGCACCCACTGAGCCATCTGATCATCTTTCACCTCCTCCTGAGCCCGTGAACTCTTAGTGTACAGTCATCTGATCCCACTATAGCAGCGAGCAAGGAGGAGTTTCTGAGCTGGACTGCTTATATACTCAAAGATATGGGGAAATGGGGTTGTTAGCCTTTTTAATACAACAGTGTTTCTCAGTTCTGCTGCATTGTTTAAATAAGAAGTAATATAGCTTATCATATGTACAAGTCAGTCATTGTCATACCGTGCTTTGTTTTCCCTGCCAAACCTAAAAACTGACTCAAGTTTATTGACTGAATGAGATTAATGTCACTTTTCAGATAAGAAGAAATAGAAAAGGATCTGATTCTGCTTTTACAGACATAGTAAGGCTACTGTAAGATAAAAATAATTAAAGAAGTAGCACTAGTTCCAAAAAGGCTGGGATGCTGTGTAAATATATAAATAAAAACACAATGCAATGATTTGATAGACCAATATTTTATTCACAAAGCAAGATAGAAAACAAATCAAAAGTTGGCAGGAACACATCTCAAAAAGTTGTTTATACAGTAGTAAACATGGCCTGTTCCAACTTTTTTTTTTTTGCTCTACACAGCATCCCAGCCTTTTTGGAAATGGGGTCTTATGACAAATATACATAAGCACTCTCTTCCTTTCTGAAAAGTCCATTCCCAGTGCATGTGCTTTGAAAGCTTTAAAGTTTTCAAGTTTCAAAATCAATTCTGCTTGTATATACAGTTTATAGTGACAGAGAAATGTTCCCTCCTCAGCAGATGAATGTGACAGCAGGCTTATAAATCGAACAGCTACTTGACCGTTGGGAGAGGACTGTTGTCCCATTCTTGTCTGATAGAGTTGTTCAACAGTCTTGAGTCTTCGTTGTCGTATTTTGGATTTCATGGTACACCAAATGTTTTCAGTTGATGGAAGGTCTGGACTGCAGGCAGGCCAGTCCAACAAGCCATGCTGCTGTAATAGCTGCAGTATGCCATTTAAAACTTTTTTGAGACATGTTGCTGCCATCATATTCAGGATGAGCTAGTATTTTTCATGTAATAGTAAAATGTCTCACTATCAACATTGGATTTGTTTGCTTTTTTCTTTTGTGAAGAAAATATTGATTTGTGAGATTTGCAAATTATTGCATTGCATTTTTATTTATGAGACAGCATTCATTCCAACCTTTTTGGAGTTGGAGTTGTACTTTTAGATATATTTTTAAACCATTGCCATTCAGTTCATAGTACTTCAATGTATCTTAATATGTTTGGGGGAGACCTTTAAAGCTGAAGCCCACCACAGTCCACCTGTGAATAATAAAGACCAGTAATAAATGGAAGGATAGATGATTTAATATATGTACTGTAAAAGCTGTAAAATACCAAGGGAACAAATTAGATAAAGGTAAACAATACAACACTGTCAAGATTAAGTTATAAAATATAACAGTGCCAGGGATGCAACTTAATCTCAGCTTTCCTATCTGTCAGCCCTACTTTCTCTCTGCCTGCTTTGTGTGTTTGGACTGCTGGTGTAATTACTGTCCAGGCAGGGACAGACCTGGAGACAGAGGCAGAGTGCTAATTGGATGTTGGAGCAGGAACAGAAACTATTAAAACAAACTTGGAAAGACATTCTCAGCCTCATCTGCTGCAATGAATCCATACTGTCCATTATGACTTACTACTGTTACCACTCCCTCCACCACTCCATCTCTGTCTCTGTCCTTCTTTCCAACAACCTGCCATTTACGCTTCTTTTTCAATCCTCCCAGTCTTTTTACAAGGTATTTTATTAACCAAGTGGTTTTCTGTGCCTTGTCTGTTTTTATTAGCTTGACTTTTGTTTTGTATCACTTTACAAATAAATGTAGACCAGAGCGAGGCTAGAGATACCGATGGGTCTCTTCGTCAGCCAACCTTTATCCGCTAATGTCCTCTTATGTTTTGAAAGAAGCCTATGACATTGCCATGCCTCTCAACCATATTCCTCTTCTGAAATCCTCTCCCTCGCTTTCCTTTCCTAACATAAGTGCTGTTGTGATGATTCAGAGAAAAGTTTGCCTTTGTTTTTAGCATTTAAAATATGGAGCTGATGTAAATGTGGAATATGAGAAGACGCAGGCCCTCTATTGAGCTTGAGAGGGAGGCCCCCTAAGCTTCAGGATTGCAGTGAAAAAGTATTTTCTGTCAAGATCAGCACTCTCTTTCTGTCTTTTTGGAAAATAATCAAAATTAAATGCTTTCTCTGTGTCTCCCTCCATGTTTGTATGTAGTTTGTACATGAGAGACAAAGAAGGATGTACTTATGAACACTCAACCATCTTTCAGGGTGACGACTTACAGTTTGATGCAGGGTGAAGCCCAAGCAAAAGGCTGGACCTCTCTTTCTGTGCTTGAATCAAGGTTATTATAGTTAACTAAAACTAAACTACAAACTAAAACTACATTAGAAAAATAATTTTAGTTAACTGAAATAAAAATAAAAACTATACAGGAAATGTCCTTAGTTCTAATCCTTGTCAGTTGGATTAAATTTGGTCAGTCAGTCTGTGTGATGAGGCTTTGGTGCATCTGTTTATTGAGACTCAGGGTGTCTACATGATTGTGACTCATCTGCCTTCACAAAATGTTGTGTTTATATTGTAAGTTCTGATCTAAACATGTTAAATCTTTCCCTGACAAATATCATCCATAGTATAATAATTAAGAAAACTAAAACTAACACTGAAACTAATAGAAGCTAAACTAAAACCAAACATTTTCAAACTAAGCTAAAATGAGTTAACCCACTCTGGAAACTAACTGAAACTAAACTGAATTCAAAACAAAAACTCAAAACGAAATAAAAATAAAAACTAATTAGAAAATACAAAACTATAATAACTCTGTCATGGTTTAAAAGACAGATCTGATGCAGAAGCTGGTTTAGGTAAAATTTATTACAGAATGTGCAACAATCAGAATGATGCGGGGGGTGAAGGCCGGGCCGGGTGAGTGTCTCAGCAAGCTCCTCCTGACAGCTGGTCCTGAATGTCCAAGAAGGTGGCGCTTGGAAGCGAGCCTGAAGAAGAGAGGAAAGGTTAGTGAAGGATTCAGGTAAGTGGAACATGAGTGCTGAGCTGGTGAAGCTTACGACACATAAGCAACGATCCAGCGATGACTGGCAGGGCTGCCACAGCTTATAAAGGAGCAGGATGGCAATCAGCAGATCACAGGCTGGTGTGTGCCAGAGGAGTGTCAATAGGACACAG
>VUQH01001010.1:0-16741 GCA_015106775.1 Etroplus canarensis
CGATGTTCCTGGCCTTGCTTCCCCTCCACCTGGTTTCTTGCACACACAATATATCTACCTTCCTTCTCTCCATCATATCAGCCAGTTCTCTCCCTTTACCAGTCATAGTCCCTACATTTAAAGTCCCTACTCTCACCTCCACCCTCCTACCTTTCCTTCTCTCTATGCCTCCTTACACGCTTTCCCCCTCTCCCCCTCCTTGGTCTTCGGCCAACAGTAGCATAGTTTCCACCGGCACCCTGTTGGCTAACGGCACCAGAGGCGGTCGTTGTTAACCCGGGCCGCGACTGATCCGGTATGGAAGTCGTGTTATGAATCCGCATATTTGATTTGGCAAAGTTTTTATGCCGGATGCCCTTCCTGACGCAACCCTCACCATTTACCCGGGCTTGGGACCGGCACTAGGACTACACTGGCTTGTGGGCCCCTGTGGCTGGTTTAGGAGTACTTTGTAAAACAATTTTCACTTTATAGTCAGTTGCTGCATCCAGAAATGCAATGCGAACATGTAATATGCAAGGAGGAAGCTATACATCAACTCTATGCAGAAATTCTGGTGGTGATTGGCACCAGCAAAATGTGCCAAAGCCAACACCTGTGATGATATGGGGGCGCATCAGTACACACGGCATGGCTGAGTTGCATGTGTGTGAAGGTACCGTTGACTGTACAGTAAGGCACATATTAGGCTTTTAGACAGACATATAATGCCATTAAGGTAACTCCTCTTCTTGGGACACCCGTGCTTTTTTCAGCAGGACAATGCCAAATTGCATTCTGCTTGGGTTACAACAACATGGCTTCATAGACACAGAGTGTGTGTGTGTACTTGACTGGCCTGCTGCCAGTTCAGATCCATTTCAAATTGAAATAAAGAGGAGAAACAGACTATGGACTGTTAAACAGCTGAAGTGTTACATCAGGCATAAATGGACAAGATTTCTGATTGCAAAACTACAAGAATTATTATCCTCAGCTCCAAAACAAATAAACAGTGTTATCTAACCCTCTTATGCATGAGCTATAACATCTTTAGTCATTTTTTTCTATAACTGTTTCTATAACCCTTTAGGCATAAAAGGAACAATTCAAGTGAATTTTTTTTTCAACATGTAATTTTCATAAAGTTATTTGTAGGTCCACTCAGCTGGGACAGCATACATTTCAGTTTTCAACCAAGAAAATATATATTTAACCAAAACTATGAAATAACATATTTTAATACTAGTTTAGATGATTTCAAAGACTAGGGCCAAACAAGATCTCAGTGACGCACAAACATCCACTGTGTTGGCTGATATGCCACTCTAAGAAAAAAACACATGTATATTAAAGAAAATTACTTTTAAATAGATGACCACTGTAGTGTTTACCATGAGGGGTTAAAGGAAAGGTGATGCAAGACAACAGTAAGCATGCTTCTGTCCCAACTGTTGAGTGCGTTACATCAAATTTTAAATTTGTGTATATTTACAAAATACATTTAAGATCGTCTGTAAAACTTTTGAAAAACTTTTCTTTATACTTATGTCAGTCAGTGTAACATGTCAAAGATTTTTGTTTTGTTTTTATTTTGGAAAATATCTCAACTTTTCTGGGAATGAGGATTGTACATCTCCTAAAAAAAAAAAGCCCATGTGGGCACGTTAGCACGCAACTGACAAATTCAAGACAATTTCTCTTTAGTTGTGGTCAGACTTTATCTTTTAATTTTAACCTCACCCACTAAAAATAGTGATGCTGTGAAAAGCAGATGTTCCAGGAGATATTACATCACCAATTCAGAAATTGCAGCATCACTTGGATGCACCACTTGTGATTGCTCACCTAAAAATGCATGTATTACACAAAATTATGTATTTAGTGGAAGGGAAAATTGACTGGATCCTATAAAAGTTTATTATTTAATGCATAAAATTTGTAAAACTATAATTATCATTTCTGGTCGAGTCAATTTTCTTTCTGCCTTTAAAAAGTTACAATTTTTATACGGGTCGTTCAATCAAATGTTTCTGATTGCGTCTTTTGCCTTCACATGGCATCCAAAAAAGGTTCAGTCAAGATGACATGACAGGAAAGAGTGATCTGCTAATTGAAATTTAGAAAACTGTGCATTCTGCTGTATTGATTATAGCAGTGACCCCAGCATTGGTGGGAAAAGTGACTGTGTGTTACATCATTTGTGTACAGCTGAGCACTTTTGCTCACATGGGGTGAGAGGATTGAGCCTCGGATTGTTTAGGGATTAGTCAGCAGGACTTACCAGATTCAGAGATTGAGAAATTAAGAGACAGGAGCACCACATTTGTGGGGTCACATTGTCCCAGGAGGAATAAGAAAGCACTGAGTCACTGCAGCAAAAGTGTATGTGAAAAACATGTCCTCTAATTTTCATGTGTTTTACGGAGACACACACACACTTACTTTCCTCCCTTTCATTTGTACACCATCATGCCCACCTCCCACCGCCACCAATCGCCTAATTCTCTTGCCTCTACGTGGTTTCACTCTGGGAAAGAAGGAAGGCGTGTCTGGTTGAACAGATGTGGGGATGTCAGCTGGATGTCTATGGAGCATAGCGCTGCCTCTCACTCCGCTCTACTACGCCTGCCCATCCGTTTGAGCACATGAGGGACACTTTTCACTGTTTTGTTTTCAGCAGTTAAAGGATTTAGTGGCAGTTCTTAAGTCTTTGCTTTAGTTTATTAACCAAGCTCCAAACTGGAGACACAGACGGAGACCAGCTGCTGGGATCAGTTGATCCAGCTTCAGCTGTCTGGTTCAGGTGACTGGGCACCCTGTGAGTTCCACATGCTCCTCTTCTTTTACCATTATCATCTTTGCTGCCATCAGTTTTGAGCACCTTATTGTCTTAATGATCACAATTCTTCTCCTTCACAGCTTGTTTTTTCTTGTTTTTGATTTGAAAATGTATTTAAGAGTTTCAAGTTTGTGCTTTGTACTTGGAGGTTTTCAATAGAGATGACGGAGAGCCCAGGGTGTCCTGGGCGCATTGTAGTCTGTTGACATTTGTAAATGTCACTCTTGGTTGATGATTTTCAGGAAACTCTCTCTAAGTTGCTTTGAGATGGGCTGAAATTATTTATTTTTCTTTTGTTTGTTTGCCTAGAGTAGTTGTGAATGAAGCTATTTCACACACCACATTTTCCATGTAGATCAGTTTAAAGTAATGGAAAAGCAATAATGTAAAAGTGGTACATCTTTTTATGAGGTCCAAATTCAAGAATTTGCAGGTATTTTTGTGGCTGTTAAAGCAGCAATCTTGACGGTTTAGATCTTGGTTGATTTGGCAACATTGATGTCACCTTACTATCTACCTACTTTAGATAGAATAGCATTATTCAGCATTAGAGCAGCTAAAGAGGATCTCTGCTTTCTGCAGTAGTCTCATTTTTTTTCCTGTTCCTGATGTGTAATTTTGCATAAACAACTTAGTTTTGCTACCCGAGTTTACAAAAGCCCAAAAAGACAACACCCACATGAAGATGTTAAAATAAAGTCATTAAGGTTTTTGCCAACATGCACATGTATAGTTACAAACCCAAATTGATCACAGAATCCCTTGGCAATATTTTTGACTTATTGTTTATACCAGATTCACAATTTTCCCAACATCTTTGTGTTTTCACACTACTATTTCCTGAGCAGTTCATTTCAGATTACTGTTCAGACCAATGCAGGCAAAGAAAAGTGCAAAAAGCCACTCGACTTCCATGAGATTAACTTTGATGACAGTATGTGATAACGGATATTTACAAAACAAAAAAGAAGTGCAAAGCAGAAGACATCTGACTGACGTTAAACCAAGAAAAAATTGCTGATGATTTTGACAGTAAATTATTTAAAAGTATTTATTTTCTTGTTTATGCCTCTAACATCAGTGAAAGTCGGCTGCTTTTCGCTGCTTAATATTGTTATCTGAATATTTTGTATGGGGCTGTTAGACAAAACACATTTTTTCCCACTGTTGTCTGACCTTAACTGTGAATTAACCAGCTGATTTATCCATAGTTTTATGATCACTAGCTGTAGACGTGCAAAGAAAAAACAAAAAACATAGATTCAGTCTAGTCCTCAGAATTAAATTAGATGAAACAAACTATAGCTTTTATATACTGCTGACACTAAAAGTTAATATAACTTACTTGCATGAATCAAGACTGTGGTCCTTCTGCTATGTGAAGGTCATAACATTAAACCCTTCTCCTCTGTTTGGTTGTTCTTCTTGTTCCAGGTGACACAAAGAAGGTGGAGTTTCCCAGAAAGGAGATGGAGGCAGTAAAGGGTCAGATGGTGGTGTTACAAGCATGGTACAGCCCTAGCACCGACATTTCCAAAAACTCTGTCATTTGGTACTTCTCTGGGAATGAGTCCAAGCAGGTGAGAAGGTCAAAGCCAAAGCAGTGTCATGTTTTGCTGAATAGCTGTTCTGACCTCTGGTGCAATAGACGAAGGAGAGCCTCTTTAAAGGGATTACTGTGAAGTACAGTTTGCTGGTTGATCCTCTGGCTAGTAGAGCAGAAGCTTTACATCTAATGCAGAAATATTAGAGCACAAACAATGAACTGAACTACTTTGCGAAGATTATATTTTATCTTACAAAATCAGTTTAAAAATGATTTCACTTCAAGCTGTGTTTAGATTGTCTCATCTTTAAATTCAAGCAAGAGAAAATGTAATTTTCCATTGCACGGCATGTCATATTCTGACTAACCCATCTAGTGATTTGTAAGGTGAAAACATGATGATATGTAGAGATTAAGATTAATGCTAAAACCTCTGCTGGTGTCTAATTCATAGCAGAAGGAATGAAAGAAGAAGAGAGGGGTATTATTAATGAAAATATGCCACTAATGACATTGGAGCGCTATACTTTGCTCCACCTCTTATACGCAGCATGCACTGCTGGTGAACCTGCACGTGTCTACACTATATTTGTGTGTGTTTGCATGATTAATATAATCTAAACAGTTTCTGATGCCTGTGAGATTATCTCAAACAGGAAATCAGACTAAAATTTAACATCCACCATCTGTACATGCCAGGATTATTTTTTTATGAAAGATACTGATTTCTGTTGGTCATCTGCATATCTTAATATCAAATAGAGTTCAAACTATTTTATATGAATTAAATAATACATTCATTTTAAGAAATGTTTGTGTAATGATTTCTATGCTTCCATGGTTGTGTTTTCTGTGTGCAGGTGATAAACTTTAGCTCAGGTGAGGTTGGGCATGGTCAGAACGAGTTCACAAAAAGAGTGGGCTTCAGCGTGGCCATGCCCTCAGCCAACCTCTCCATTTACATCAACAACACCCAGGAATCTGACTCTGGTCGCTACATGTGCATTGTCATCATCCCTGGAGCTCCTGGCATTTCTGGAGAGATGAGCCTTAATGTCAAAGGTAGTGGTCCACAGCATCAGAGGAATTTCAAAGGTTAGATGTAATCGGAAAGTGTGCAGTGCAGCTCACACATTTCCTTGCATTTGAAAGTTCAGGCAAAGTGAATGCTAAGCAAATTTTAAAGGATTTAGGATTAGACCAGTCTGTTAAAATCATATATTTATATGAGAAAGCACTGTCCACATAAAACTCATCTGATGTTTAGAGATTCAGTGGGCTCCGAGGTTGTTATGTCATCCTCCTGCAGCAGATTGAAACTTATTATTTATGCAGTGTGGCTATAACCCTGAGACATTTCCACATCCCTGGCACTGCATTACAACTACTGTAGAAATTCAGTAAAGGGGTTACTGACATAGCTTTTATCTTTTATATTTTAAATCCGTGACACTGTCTGTCCCTCTGCCTAGTCCCTCCATCTCCCCCAGTGTGCACCATGACGGGTGATCCAGTTGTGAAGGGCAATGTGACTCTGAGCTGTAAGTCTAGTCATGGAAAGCCCACCCCTCAGTACAAATGGACCAAGGTTGCACCCATGTCTGAGGTCTTCTTCTCCCCAATGCAGAGTGAGTATTTTCTGAACATATAACACTTAAATGACTGGTGTCCCTTCCAACCCTGTACACCCTCCATATTTTGTCTCTTGTTATTGTATTCATCCTTTTTAGATGGTCGTGTTTGCCCCAAGTTTTGCATCAGCACTGAAAAAAGTCCCGATCATATAGTGTGTTCTGTTCATTATGAAAGGACTGTGAGGACTTTCTGGCATGTTATACTGTGCCAGGAAACAACATATTTTGCAGAAAACATTATGTGCATTACGTTTCAGGTTTCTGCTATTGTTGCTTGATCAGTGTCATGCTTTAATGATACCACTGATTGAACACCATTAATTAAAGAAACTGGTTTCATCTGGGCTTTACCTCAATATAATGAATCAAAATGTCTGCCATGTCTGTTGGCAGCAACAGTGATCTTGCTGGTTAAAATGATAAAAATTGAGCAAAACTATTTTTAATATTATTTTTAATTCACTTTTACAAATGAACATATTGAACATATGAACATATTAATTTTTCCAGAAACCGGTATCATAATGAGCACACAACAGAATAGTGGAAACTTTTCATACTATTATTATAGACCATTTCACTTTTTCAGTTTCTGCTTAATTTTCTAGTTTAAAAACTCTAGATGTTGTTTTCATGCTGCGCAGATGTTAAAATTAAAGAACATTTCACAGGCTTATGGAAGCTATGGAGAAAAGATAGTGTTTTGTTCCTATTTTTTGCCCTGTATTTTGCTTCTCAGGCTACACACCTTCACTTATCCTACATGTTGAGTTTTTTGGGTTGTTTGAAGCCTGAGAAAAGGAAGACCGGGACTACACAAGAGTAAAAAAGTGCTTTCACCCTCTTTGCATGATTCTTAAAAATAGAGCAACATCTAAATCCCATTTCCAGAAAAATTGGGATTTTTTTTTTTAAAAATGCAACAAAATTAAAAAACTGAGATATGTTAATTAACGACAACCTTTATTTAACTGACAAATGTACAAAGAAAAGATTGTCAGTATTTTAACTGACCAACTAAATTGCAGTTTGTAAATATAAACCATTTTAGAATTTGATGGCTGCAACTAAAAGTTAGGACAAAGTTCAAATAAGATTGAAAATGGCACATAATATTCAAGTAATGTCGTTTTGGGAGCAGATGAGGTATCATGATTGGGTATAAAAGTTGCATCTTTGCAAGCAAGGATGAGTCATGGCGCATTATTTTGTGCCAAAATTTGTGAGAGAATTGTAGTCACTTCAAAAGATTGCAAGAATGCAGAGAATTTAGGTCTTCCAGCATCTACTTCAGCTAAATTAAAAGCCATCTCAGCACTTAACAGGCAAGGTCAGAAATGTTTGATGAATGTGCATCATCTTAAAGCCCTCAGGTGACAAGAAGAAGAAGACTGTCATGCTATTCTGACAAATATAGCCACCTGGGGTCGGGAGTACTTCAGAAAGCTATTGTCACTTAACACAGCCCATCACTGTATCCAGAAATGCAACATGAACATGTAGTATGCAAGGTGGAAGCCATGCATCAACTCTGTGCAGACGTTCTCTGGGCCCGAGCTCATCTCAGATGAATCATGTGCTATGGTTAGATCATTTCAAATTTTCACTCGTTTTAGGTCAAATGTGGGCGTTAAGTTCTCTGTGCCATAGATGAAATGACCATCCAGATTGATCAGCAAAAGGTATAAAAGCTGTGATGGTATGGAGGTACACCAGTGCCCATGGCATTGGTGAGTTGCATGTATTTGAAGATATCATTGACTCTGAGGTGTATATTAGGATTTTAGAGAGAGCTGCCATCAGGGTGACGTCTCTTTCCAGTACATCCATACTAATTCCTGCAGGACAATGCCAGACCGCATTAAGCATGGGCCACAACAGTGTGGCTTTGCAGACACACGGTATGTGTGCTTGACTGGCTTGCTCAACAGTTCAGATCTATCTCCCAGTGAAAATGTATCTAGAAGAGGAGAAATAGAAAACAAACCACAGACGGTTGAGCAGCTTAAGTGTTAAAACAAGCAAGAAAGGACAAAATTTCAAATTGCAAAACTATAGCAACATGTGTCCTCAGTTTCAAAATGACTAAAAAATGATATTAAACGAAAAGGTGATGCAACACAATGGTAAACATGCCTCTGTCCTAACTGTTGTTGAGTGTTTTGCAGCCATCAGTTCAAAATTTGTAGTTATTTACAAAATACAATTAAGTTGGTCAGTAAAACAATTAAAAATGTTTTCTTTATACTTTTGTCAGTTAATTAAAGCTTCTTGAGAATTAACATATCACACATTTTTGTTTTTATTGCATTTTGGAAAATATCTCAACTTTTCTGGATATGGAATTTGCAGATTCTCTTTTCATTTGATATTCTTGTAAATGTTCCCAGTAATAACACAGTTCATTATAATTCATAATTAAACATAATTTTAAATAGTGTAATTGATTAACATACTGTATCTAGTTTTTTATATTAAAATAAAATTGTAATTATAAACTGTTGGAAAATTCTAAACTGTAAAAAGAATTTTCTTTTTATTTTGTGTTGAACAAAGTTCATCAGGCCCACCTTCATGTCCCCACCTTTTCTGATACAAATCCCCAAATTTCACACAGGGAGGTTTATTATGTTTTCCTCTGGTCAGATACTTACATAATCAAGGCACAAATACACCCAGTGGGGTTTATCATGTTTTGCTGCTAATGCATTTGCAATCAGAATTGTTCAACTGTATGAAGCACCTGAGTCTACACACTAGAAGCTTTCTAATGCATTTTTATCAAAATCATTTGCATGTTTTGTGTGATATAGTCAAATTCACTATAAACTTGTGTTGTGTAATCTTTTTCAATATTGTTTGTTCAACCAGTTACTAGAATTTCAAAAATACAATAATGGCCAAAATCCCACCTGCGCATTTATTAAAGCTGGATATAAAGCTGATAAATAAGCTGCGCCAAATGCAAAGAAAAGATTTGTAATATTTAATGAAATTCTATTTCCAGCATTCATACTCAAAACTTAAGATATAGTAGCAAACCTTCCTGCATGTCGAAGTAACAACAGAAACCTTGCTGCTCTCAGTTTTTCAAAAAAAAGCACACAGATGTGCTTGACTTGAAAATGCAAGGATAAAATTAGATAAGCCTATAGCGTACAAAGAATCCGTTTTAACAGATGGTCAAAGACTGGCAAGAAGACCATCAATCATGATTGGTTCTCTGAAAAGAGGAAAGCATCTTGGATTCTTGGAAGAATATTATGCCCTCTGTGTAGAAACTGAAGGTTCATAATGATTGGACTGTTTGAGAAGACTACAACCCCAGTGTACTTCCAAGTGGATCAAAGCTTGGTTCAAGAAACATGTCCCCCGGATTTAAATCCCATTTGAAATCATTAGTGGGATTTAACCAAAGCAGTGCCTTCATAGAAACCAAAGAATATTACTAAACTGGAAGCTTTGGCACGTGAGACACAGACCACAAAAGAGAAGCATCAGAAGCTTTTCAGAAACTGCCAAAAATATGTATTAATTGTTTTGTCAAAATATGAATATTCATATTAAATTAATAATCAATATTGACTTTTTGACTTAAGCATTTTTCTTAGCAAAGTTCCAAAGTGCTTCATGGATAAAAAATACAAAAAACAAAGAGAAGACAAAACAAAAAAATGGTGTCATTAAATTTCGTTCTCAATGCAGAAAGGTCCTGCAGAATAAGGGGGTTGAAGTATTTTGATTGCAGCTGTAAATGTCCCAAATGGACCTCAGAGGAGGATCCTCGATCATGCCATTACATGCAGTGTGAAATCCTCTTTACTGAATGAGACACACAGCATCCTCCTCTCAAAGTGCTGCCCAGGCGGGAGAGAAAAAAGAATTTTCTGTATTATTTTTTTTAGATGTCGGTTACCGGGAGGGAAAAAAACGCCATCTGTTTCTGTGCAGTAGGATTTTGGCTGATTGATTGAGTGTTGACTTAACTGCTTTGATCTATGGCCTTCATCTCTTTAAGTCCTCAAACTCATAACATGAAAACTACTCCCTCTGATTGTGCACCCTCTCACATGCCTTCAAACTCTGCATTCATCTTTTTATGCATGCTGATATATGCTAACTCTATGACACTTGAACTTTATTTTGCCATCACTGCTTATCCATTTAAGCAGCCTCCCTCTCTCTGTGTGTTTTTCTCTCTTTGCTGATCCTCTCCACTTCTCATTTCCTGTTGACCTAGGTGTCTAATCTAACAAGCCCCATGTCATTACTTGATCAGCCCCTCTAAGAAGCATAAGTTGGATTTGGGACAGAGAGTGCAGCACATCTTGCTATTCCACCCTCCTCCCCATCAGTTTGTACCACTCCTTCCCAAACTCTCATTCATGCTTACTCTTTTTTACATCTTTCCTCATGGAAAAAAAGAACGGAGAGCATGCCCTCAGACCATGCTTGTCCTTGGGTTCATGGGTAAGGGTTTTCATTCAAACATTTGTCAGCTATTCCCCTTACTTTATCCCACTTTCACCTGCAAACATTGACATCCTGAGTAGTCAAAATTCCTAGAGTCAACATGGCACTCCTAAAGATGTAAAAAAGCTTTAAAGGAAAAGAAAATCAACCCCATTTGTAATTATGCTTGCTTGATTATATTTTCAGGAATTATTTTTAAAAAAACAAACAAGATTCACAGTCTTTAAATATAAAATGAATAAATTGCTGGGAAGCGTTTATTGTGATCATTTGGAATAATGAACTCATGTTTTTTGTTGTATTTTATATATTTACTGACTGCAGTCGTGTGAAAAAGAAAGTTTACACAGGCCTTTGTGCAGTCCTGTGCAAAACGAAGTACACCTTTACTGCCTCCATAGGAATTACAAGGGTTAGTAGCAGCCAGGTGCTGCTTATCACTTTATTAACTGATCATGAGTTAGTGAGACCACCTCTATAAGGGCAGAGGTTTTGGCAGTTTGCTGGTCTGGAGAATTCAGGTGTGTGTTCACACAGTCCCACAATTTTCATAGTAGTGGACATGCCAGCAAATTCACCCTGAGATCTGACCATGCAATGCTCACAGAAAAAAATCCTGTATCCCGGACTCTACAGGCCTCAGGTAGCTTCTTAAATGTTAAAGTTCATGAAAGTACAGTTAGAAATAGACTGAACAGGTATGGCTTATTTGGAAGGGGTTATCAGGAGAAAGCCTTTTCTCTCTAAAAAGAACATGGCAGCACGGCTTAGGTTTGCCAAGTTGCATCTGAACTAACTGCAAGACTCCTGAATCAATGTCCTTTAAGCAGAAAAGATCAAAGTAAACTGAGAGTTAGTCTGTCTGGATAAACCCCTTGAGATGTAACATCTTGTTTTTGAAAAGTGGAGATGTTTGGCCATAATGCACAGTGCCACATTTGGTGAAAAATAAACACAGCATACCAACACAAACGCCTCATGCCAAGTGTCACGCACGGTGGTGGAGGGGTGGTGATTGCAGTGGTTGAGTCAACCATGAACGCCCCTGAATACCAAATTACTCCAGTCCAATGTGAGGCCATATGTCTAACATCTGAAGCTTGGTCAAAATTCAGCCATGTTATAGGACAATGATCCCAAGCAGACCAGATTTGATTCTACAACAGAATCAATGGCCTAGTCAAAGTCCAGACCGCAACCTGAATAAAAAGCTGTGGTGGGATCTTAAGAGAGTTGTGCATAAATATATGCCTGAAGCAGCATTATAAAGAAGAGTGGGCCAAAATTCCCCCACAACAATGTTGGGGACGGATAAAGACATACAGAAAATGTTAAAGTTGTTGCTGCCAGAAGTGGTTCTATGAGCTACTGAATCATGGGGTGGACTTAATTTTTCACAAGACTGTGTAAAGTCCTGTAAAAACGTTCTTGTTCATATGACTTTATATCCATGAGAAGGATTTTTCAACTTATAAACTTCATTAATATTCAGTGGAAGGGTTGACTTTGTCCTTTAAATCTTCACAATATATATGTGTGTTAGATTTAGCTGTCATTATGTTACATTCATTTTTAAATAATGTATCCTAGATTTATATTTATATGTATGTAAAACTAGTTTTATTTTCCTATTCCATAGATGCGCTCTGGTGTTGGCTTCAAAAAATAATACATTTTTGTAGTATTCAACAAAAATTATAAATACTATCTTAACTTTCTTACAGTGTGTAGTTTTATACCCCAAGCCAATTAGATTAGCTGGTTACCCAGTTATCACACAGAACAGCTAATTTACCCAGCTTTGTACAAATAACCTAATAGCTCCTAAATCTCAATAACTGACACATTAAGTCTTTTTAGTTTAAATTGTACAAAAACCAATCTGCTCAAACAGTAAGCTGTGTTCAAACCGCAGATTAAATCATTTTTTACAGTCACTGGGTTAAAAACGTTAACTGACTACAGTAGCAAACCTTCTACTGGCTTCAGGTTAGGCTAACCTTAGCAGTTTAAAACAGACACTAATAGGACTTTGCTTGAACTAGCTAACTTGTTGTTACCTTGTCAAACCATAATATAGGTGTCACAGCTGGCTTCTGTATGGAGTGTGGAGGAATGGACAACCCAAATGCAGGACTCACGAGGCAGGCAGGATAAAAGAAAAAGCAAGCAGTCTTTAATGGCTGATATAGCCTTTAACAACAAAGTCCAAGAGTGCAGAGTGAAAAAACTAGAAGAATTAGAAACTCATAGAATTATAACCAGGAGCACACAACAAGAATGAAGACAACGCAACACTGAGCAAAGGAAGGACAGAATATATACACAGACTAATGACAAATAAGGAAGAGGAGGGGGAGGATCACCAAGTGGCCAACAATCAGTTAACCAGGGAGACGGGACGTAAATCTAAACACAAGACATAAAACATAAGTTACTACCAAAATAAAATAGGAAGAGAAAACCAATCAAAACTAGGCATGCAGACACAAGACTGAACTTAACAGATGAACAAGAATACAGGAGGATAACACGAGGCCACTAATAAATGACAAAACACAGGCTAGAACAAAAATGCAAAAAGAACAGAAGTTCAAAACACTAACTGATTGCCTCATAACAATACTAAGGATAAAGAAACTCAAATGCAGTCCATTCAAACAGCAAAACCCAAGGACCATGCTGACAATCTAGATTCCACTCTAAATACTATGATCTTATCACCCTTTAGCCCCATTTACATTACTGTAAAAACTAATCCAGCTTGAATGCTCATGTCATATGTTATGTGAAGTAGCCAACTATACCATCAGCTGCAAGGTCTGCCAGTTTACATGAATCACATGTCATGTGTCAAGGGTTTGACAAATGCTGCTCATTGACCTTGTAGTGATGGCAGCATAACATGAGTAATGCTCCCATCTTGTCATGAAGTAGCACTTACTGTAACGTCAGATCCCCTGCAGGTCTGCTGCCACTGGGATCTGTGATCACTGTGCAGGCTCGAATTCACTCCAAACTTAGAGTCAGCTGATGCACTGCTAATCTCTTACAATTAGGTTGGGTCCTTTACAGCTGGTTTTGAGCCCTGGGGATTAAATAATCAGAGTAGGACAGGTGCATATCAGACTCACCCACAACTGTTTTACTTGGTACTTGTTTATTGGGTTTATTTTGATTTCCTAAACATAATGCTAATACTCTGGACTAAAACTTAAAAGGTATTGGTCTGCTTGATTTTAAATCAACAGCTTCTGCTTAGACAATTTATTTAGTTAATAACCAGATTCACTGCAGTTTTACAAATGGGTGCACCTGCCCACCTCAGCCCACCTTCTGGTAGTGAGATTATGCAGACAAAACACACAGATCAGTTTACCCTTGACTTGGAATACCTTTGGGGTTAGAGCAGCACAAATATTAAGGCATTTCTGGTCTCTTTCATTAATATGTGGATTGCTCACATAATATCAACCTTGGTTTTTATCTGAGATGATTTGGATGAGGTTCTGTGTAGCATCACTTTTCTCACACACACACACACGCTCGTGCATACTGTTATTTCCTTACGTCGCCACAAAGCAAAATAACATCAGAAGATATTCCGCGATATGACGTCTAAGATTGGATTTCAGAGGATTTGCTGTGATAAGTCCTGCATGAAGCTTGTTTATTTTTCCACAGCCTATGTTTGCAACACAGTATTTTAAGATCAGAGGCACTAAGAGAAACAGATTGAGAGATTGATTCACACACACTCGCTCCTTTGTCATGATGGCGTGAGAAAATATTGAAACAAAAACTGATGTCCAACATTACTATATTGCAAGAATGCAGAATCATCAGCAGAGCGATCTGCTGTGGGATTGCACCCATGCAACATTTTTTTTCCCCATAGGTAAATGAAACAGGCTGATACTGGATTATAATCTGGATTAAGGGTGGGAATCAGTAAATAATCATTTAACACTGGTATAATATGTTGCACACATTAGTCAGCATGATAATGATGATGATTGCATGTAAGTAAACAGGAAGTATACTAACATTAGGATCAAAATGGGCCAGGCTAGTTTTCTTTAGATTTATAAAAATACATAGAAACAATGCAAATTTAAAATCTAAAAGAGAAAACTGGCTATCAAGATAAAAAAAATTACAAAAAAGCCTGTAAGCCATTTAGTTTTTAATAAATATAAATTTCCATATAGCCTATTTTAATAGTATTTATAGTACGTCTGTGTGACTTTGTGCTGTAACAAGTCCATGTGTATAGCTCCCTTGACATTTTGTACTAGCACATATCGAATAAACATGTGACTGTAACTGTGTGGTTGTTTTTCAGATGAGAGACATGGTACCCTCAGGCTGAGCAACCTCACTAAAAGCATGTCAGGGAAGTATATCTGCCGAGCCAGCAACACCGCAGGCTCCGACAGCTGCTCCATTAACCTGGAGGTTTTCACCCGTACGTACACAGCAGAAACTCTACTTTTACTCCACTTCACACCTGAGTATTCAACACTTTGCTTTAAAATACCACAGCTGTGACACTCATTGATGGAAAACTTAAAAACACTGAAAACTTAAAACATCTATGTTGTGCTTCCCAGCTTCCAACGCAGGCGTGATTGCAGCAGCTACTTTGGGGTCAGTAGTGGGACTGATGGCCATGGTGCTTTTTCTTATATTCATACTGAGAAGAAGGGTGGACACCGAGGAGGAGATGGCCAACGAAATCAAGTGAGTTTCACAGCGTGCTCAGTGAGCAGTTTATGAGGCACACCTGTCACTCTAATGTGGTTCCATTTCTATATTTACAAAATTTATCATTTTAAGTTTTGGACAACATATATAAGTACATATACATTACTTAGTTCATAATTAAAAGCATTTTTTACATTATATTAAGAAATGTTTATATTTCTATCCGTCTTATTTACATACATGTAGGGGGCAGAATATTAAAAATACCTCTGTGTGATACTGAAGTATACTTAAATCCTCTATGGCAGTATAGAAAAAAATTGAACACTGAATTGAACACCAATCCATCTGACAATCTCCTGCTCCTTCCTTCCCTCACTCATGAACAAGACCCCGAGATACATAAACCTCCTCCACTTGGGGCAGGGACTCATTCCCATCCCAGAGTGGGCACTCCACCCTTTTCCAGCTGAGAAATGTGGCCTCAGATTTGGAGGTGCTAATTCGTATCCCAGCCCCTTCACACTCGACTGCAAAAATGCCCATTGTGAGTTGTTCAATGAAGCCAAAAGAAACACATCACCCCCTAAAAGCAGAGACGAGATTCGGAGACCAACAAATCTGACACCCTCCACCCCCTGACTGCACCTAGAAATTCTGTCCATAAAGGTTAGAACAAAATCGATGACAAAGAGCAGCCCTGGTGGAGTCCATACCCACAGAGACTGAGTCTGACTTCTTGCCGCAATGCAAACCAACCTCTCGCTACGGATGTACTGGGACGGAATAGCCCATAACAAGAGGCCCGATACCCCAAACTAAGACAGCTATTACACATGCTTTTATTGTCAACAGTGCATTGGCTAAAGTACTCTGTTTAAGTCGAAAATAGAAAGGATCTGATTGCAATTGTTTTGAATACCCTGAAATCTTTAGATTACTACTAGAAAGAGCATAGCACATTACCTCCTAATGATTCACCCCTTTAAAAAAACAAAAAAACAGAAGGATATCTTCAAATGTACCTTTTTAAGCTTTTATCTAAATTACTTAGGGAGAAGAAAACATCCATTGTGTTTTTGAAACCATTAACTCTGCCTTTCTGCAGATAGATGTCTTTTAAAGATTAAAACTAACAACATCATAGACAGTGTAAAAGATGATAATGGGCATAGCTTTTGGATCTGTAAAAGAAGCTAACACAGAAGAGCCATAAACCTGCATCCGTTTCATGGCCACACAGGGGGAAGTAGCTGTGGTTTGAAATAAGCTTCTGGTCCTATAGAAGTCTATGGAAAAACAGCCCTTGGACTTGACCTCTGTAAACACTTTCCTGATGAGTTTATGGACTCAGTAACTCGTTTCAGGTCATACTGAATAAAACATTAAGTCCATTTTGTGAATTTTGGTCATTCCATGTCTCGGAAGGGAAAATTATTTATATTCTCATTAGTGCTCATCTCAAGATTTCAAAACAGGACTTCACAAACCAGTGGGTGATGTAACAGTAGCTACATACACCGTTTGTTTTGTCTGTGTCTACATCAAGCATTTTTTTTT
>VUQH01001010.1:16761-27291 GCA_015106775.1 Etroplus canarensis
TTTTTTTTTTCCTTTTTTTTTTTTTTTTTTCAAATAAAAAAATTTTTTTTTTTTTTTTTTTTACATTTCTCAAAAAAATTAAGTAGTGCGATCTGTCATTTCCCTTAACAATATTTAAAATAAAGACGGTACCAGTGGAATGTTAAATGTGCTCATATTGAGCTTCAAGTGGCTCAGTCTAAACCTATAGGAGCAGTTCCTCCCTTTGCAGCTATAACAGCTTCTACTCTTTTGAAAAGGCTTTCTACAAGATTTTGCCGTGTATCTGTGGGAATTTTTGCCCATTCATCCAGAAGATTGTTTGTAAGGTCAGACACTGATGGATTGTTTTGATCTTAAACATCAGGATGAGAATTGCATATTAATACTTTGGTAATTCCACTACAGTGCATTATTTCTAATGAGTGTCTTTACTTCTTCCTAACAGTGTTGATAATACCTAAAGAGGTTCTATCTGTATTTTTATAGACCTATAGCTTTGTGGATTTTTTACAAATTTGCACCATTTAATGTTTGTAATTAATGCTGCACAAGTATCCGTTACACTAGAAGTCATTAAAATCATGTATTATCATTTTATTGAAGCATCTCTCTTCTGTTTTGTTTTCTGTCATTTTTTTAAGGATTTTTCCTCTCACTGTTCACTCTCTCTTTACCACAGGGAGGACGCTCAGGCACCAAAGAGAGTGTCATGGGCAAAGAGCAACACAGGCTCTGATGTTATGTCCAAGAATGGCACCCTGTCCTCCATAGCCACCAGCCCTCAACCACAAGACTCCCACCAGCCCAGCTTCCACTACCCGTACTCCCCGATATCTGCGTCAGACACAGGCTCAGTGATCAATGCCTACCAGCTGCGGCCTGGAGAAGCCAACACCTTACAAGGTCTTCCTGGCTACAACATTGGAGGTACTCCTTCACGTAAACACAGGCGGCCTCCAAGTGCAAACGGGGCTGCTTCACAGGTTCTCAGGAGCCCTGTAGTCATCATCCCCAAAAGAACTGAGGGAGCGCAGCCTCAGGCCGCACCTCCACTCACTGTGTCCTCGCCAATCATCTCCTCCACTCTGACACGCATGGGAGCTGTTGCTGTCATGGTACCTGCTCAAAGCCAAGCTGGCTCGTTAGTGTAGCCAGAAGAAGCATCTCAGATGGGAAAAACAGGACACAGAGAGAATTCCTTACAGTACAACACCCATTTTTCTATGAAGACCTGAAGAAGTTGTGAGAGAACAAAATGCCTGTGCTTCACTGGCAAACTTTTCCTTCAGTTTGTGAATGGAAGTTCAGTGTTCTTCATTTCAGTTTCCTTTTGTACGCCACATTCAGGCTCACTAAAGAGAAATATATTTTTATTTACATGCTTAGAAAGAAAAGAAACTGTATCCAGCAGTGTTATGATTTTTAGTCAGCATCCTACATGGATATTGTAACAAACAGGTCTGTTTATTCAGAGATTTGAAATTCATGTGCAATGGTTTGGCTGCATTTGTATGATTTCTGTAATGTAACTGTAAAAAGATTTTTCTAATTCATTTTTACATTATTTTACCTGGCTGTGTGAGGATCACTTTTCTCAGGCTAACTGCTCTAGTTCAGAACAAAAACTCACAATTCAGGCACTTAAAATAGTTTCTAGTATTTCACTTTTTTGACCCACGTTTATGTTCACATTAGGGTTGTTGATTTAACTTACTGAAAGGGTTTCAGTATGGTTTCATGATGTCTGCTGAAAATAGATACATAATGATTTGATACTTGATGAGTTTGCCTGTTATGGTATGTGGAATGTAACCAAGTTAGTGAGTCTAACAGTGTTAAAGTTGATGGTTTCTGACTATTTTGTTTAAAAGCTGTTGGTGCATCACAATTTTTGCAAAAATATGAGGGCCATAAGTGGAGACTGGTCAAGAAAACACCTGTCCCCAATATCTGACCAGTGTTTTCTGCTTCTGTTTGTTTTCATGTAATTATACTGAACTCTTGAAATAATGTGGCAGTGACATTTTGATGTTGAACGGCTACACGTAGCACTTCTAATGCAGTTCTGACTGTTGACAGTTTTTTCAATAAAATGTTAAGCAGTGTTGGACTGTTTTTTTTTTAAATCAATTATACATCTAAATGTATTTTTAAATGCAAATAATGACAGAAATCAGTGTAATTCAGGGTGCTGGAATTGTTTTAAAGAAAGGAGATTATTTTAATTCGGAGTGTGACATTTCAAACATAACCTACAAAACACCAACCTTGTATTTTTGTAATTCTGGAGACCACAGAGTACAGAAAAGGGTGAAATACATTAACAATGCAGTAACCATGAAAATAAATAAATAAAATCTGAAAGGCCACTTTAGGACTGTAATGCTGAAACTTTATGAACTATTGAACAATCACTCTTTTGTTAATACTAAAGTTGCTGTTAAACCATTTTAAGTATTTCACTGTATAAATTTCAAATAGACAGCTTTACAGGATCAAATCTTATGGATGAAAACCAAAAGATGTAATATTTTGTATATTTTGGCCACATTAAGAAAAACTAGAATGTTATTGAAGTAGTAGCTCATCCAGCCCACAATTCATCACAATTCACAGGTTACTGTAATGTGTGAAGCACAGAAAGAGAGTGATAGGTTTCCTTGTCATTGCTTGGGTGTATTGCACAAGTTAATTAGAACTAAAATCCATTTAGACGTCAAGCAGGGTCACAAACAGTCATATCCAGGACAAATTATTTTCATTAACCAGAAAATAAAACTATTTGAGTTCAGGAGTCTTATGACTACATAGTCAGTAGTAACCGTGACCATAAAAAGTATGGAAATATAAAAAGCATGTTAGCATATTGGTGATAGAAAGGCCCCGAATGCACCTTCCTAATGTTGGAGTCAACCAATAAGATCATGGTCATCACCATCTAATGGGATAAAAGTAATATGCACACACAGTATATGGTGGCAGAATTGAAGATGCTGAGATTCTCGCTCTGAGTGACCAGGATGGACAGGATTAGAAAGGAGTACATCAGAGGGACAGCTCAGGTTGAGAGGTTTGGAGAAGAAGTGAGAAAGACATGGTTGAGATGGCTTGGACAAATACCGAGGTGGGATATAGTGGATATACTGAGAAAAGAATGTTAAAGATGGACCTGCCAGGCAGCAGGAAAAGAGGAAGACCACAGAAAAGGTTCATGGATTTAGTGAAGGACATAAAAAAGGTTGAAGAGACAGAAGAGGATGCAAGGGATAGGGTGAGATGCAGGCAGATGATGTGCTGTGGTGACCCCTAACGGGAGCAGCCAAAAGATGTAGACTTATTCCAGCAGTACTCATCCAATCAACCATTAGTCAGCTGCATTCTGCTCTGACATAAAATTTTCATCTATGTATTTGCACTGATGAGATTAATGCTAATATTAACATGATAGTATATAATCTTAGTGTTTAGCAGGCTATATTGGCATTAAACTGGAAATTTCTGCTGTTACTTTCAGAGTAAGTGTGCACGTGGAACTTTCGTGATACAGCTGTTTCACTGATTGGATTCATGGTGTATTAAACATGGATCTGTACCTTTTCTTTGCATCTGTGTAGTTTTTACTGAGATAATCAACACTGTAGCTAAAAATAAAAGATCCAACATTATTCTAGAAAAAACTATGTTTCACTGACTGGCTTACCCCAAATTCTCAACAGACTATTGTATAGTCTGTTGGCACTTCAAGACCAGTCATACAGTAACAAATCAGATATGAAGACCATAACAATATGGTCATTTAATATCCAGAGGACAAGATTTATCACGATTCTGACAGCAGATTTCGGGAAATGATCATCCTCATCACTTCATTGGTTCCTTTGAGGAAACATGCAAAAAAAAAAAAAAGAAAACAGATGGTAAAAGACAAAGCACGACAACCACAGGAGCCACTAAAATCTCAAAGAATAGACACAGAAAGGTTAGAAGAAGCTCACCTTCTAGGATCTGATGGACTCTGATGTCCCGTACAAACTGCTGCACTGCGTAATCTTTAAGATAACCATACCCACCGTGCATCTGAAGAGCCTGGTTGCAGATCTGTTAATTAAGAACAGGTAATAATATTGAACGAATACTTGAACCTTTTTTCCCCAAATGCTGACATGTTTGCTTAGTGTTACTCACATTGAAACACTCATCAGTGGCAAAGAGCTTAGCCATGGAGCAGAGGGAAACGGCATCAGGACGATTCTCCTGCAACGCTTTCGCAGCTTCACGTATCAGAAGGCGAGAAGCAACTAACTTGGTGGCCATTTCTGCCAGTTTGAACTGAAGAAACTACCATATAAAGACAAGAAAGAATGGATAATTGTTTATAAGTGGCAGGATTAGCGGTCCTGTGAGAAACTACGCACAACCCCACAATTCTATAGCTTGCAGAACCACGTTAAGAAGCAATAACTTAAAGTAATCCTTTTCTGTATGACTTTATAAGTCTCTCACATTGCTACAGAGAAATTTTTGGCTCCCTCTTCTTGACAACATTGCTTCAGTTTCTTGAGATTTTCAGGCACAGCTCTTAAGGTCCTACCACATCATTTCAATCAAGTTGAGGTCTGGCTTTTGACAGGGCCATTGCAAAACCTTGATTCTTTTCTTTTTCAGCCAGTCATTCTGTTGTAGATTTCAACCAAGCTTTAGCAGTTGGATAGATGGCCTCACATTTGACTTTCAAATACAGAAAAGTGCGCGATCAGCTCAAAGACTGAAAGGTGCCCAGGTTCTGTGGCCACAAAACAAGCCCTCTACCCCTCTACCACTGTGCTTAACAGTTGATATGAGGTGTTTGTGGTGATATGCGCTGTTTGGTTTTGCCCAAATGTGGTGCTGTGTATGATGGCCAAACATCTTCACTCTGGTCTCATTTGTCCAAAGGACATAGTTCCAGAAGTCTTGTGGTTTGCTTAGGTGCAACTTGGCAAACCTAAGGCATACTACCGTGTTCTTTATAGAAGAGGCTTTCTCCTGCCAGCTCTTCTAAACAAGCCATACTTTTCTGACTGTACTGTCATGATTTTTAACATTTAACATGCTAACTGAGGTCTGTAGAGTCTGAGTTGTATCACTTGCATTATTTGTGGTTTTTCTGAGCATTGCACAGTCTGACCTCGGGGTGAACTGGCGGGGACGTTCACTCCTCGGAAGATTGTGGCATTGCGTTAACACACGCCTGAATGCTGGTTCACCAAATTTCACTGATCAAACTGTGAAAATCCAAGGGACATATTCACCTGGTTGTTTGAGAGTGTTTCTCCAAATTGCTTGCGCACTAACAGATGATCCCTTGCCAGCTGTACACAGGCATGTGCTGCCCCAAGAGAACAGGAAGCTGGTGACAGTGTGTTGAGAGGAAAAACTGATGAGTGACTGCATGTTAAGCAGAGAAACACAACTGTTAGCAGAATAACTTGTTTGCTTTGTTTAAAGTAACTTTTTCAAAACACCAACCACTGGGAGTACAAGTGACAAATGATGATGGCTTTAAACTACACGACCAGAACAGTTACTGAACAAAGTGACGCTGCTGGTCATAACCAATAGCATGCTCCACTGCTTTTGAACTCCTCTATTTGTTTATAAAAGAAGAAGTGCACTAATCCAAAGAAACCATTCGTCATGCTTTAAACACCTCAAGACTTCTTTTCAACAATACGCTGCACATAATTTATGCACAGATCTGTTGCCAGGAGGCTGATTATGAAGCTGATTAGACAGCATTACTTTCTGCTCTATAAAATCTATATTTACATAGGCTTGTAACCCCAACAGAACCAGAACAAGTTTTTGGATACTTGACAAAGTGGGTAGTGTTTTCATCCTTACCAATATTAATCCTGCCTCCATTCAGGCCTTTCATGGCGATGTTGAAGCCCTGACCTTCCTCACCAAGCCGGTTTGTCACCAGAACCGCACAGTCCTCAAATATCACTGCCCTGGTCGGCTGAGAGTTCCAGCCCACCTGGAGAGTGGATTTTGTAACAGCTGAGTGACTCAATTCTGCCATCTAGTGGTTAAGATGTTAAGTGGCGCAACAGTGAACTCTACCTTCTTTTCTTTTTTACCAAAACTGAGGCCAGGCGTTCCCTTCTCCACCACCAGACATGAGATGCCTTTGGGTCCTTTACCTCCTGTTCTGCACATCACAACGTAGACGTCTGTGTCTCCCCCTCCACTGATGAAGGCCTAAAAAAGTCGTGAAGAGATCCATTTTTCTGGTTATTTGGACAAAACTACTTAGATTTCTGCAGATCCCAAACCACAAGAGCATAGACAGGTTTGAATTACCTTTGAGCCATTTAAGATGTAATGGTCACCTTTCCGCTGTGCAGAGGTCAGAAGAGAAGCAGCATCACTGCCACTGCCTAAAACAAAGGCCAAAGGTTTTCTGGGTTGTTGAACTTTAGCTGAAGTACTCACATGTCAAGAACAATGACATACATGTGAGACTATTTTATTTTATTTTTGTTTTTTTCCCCCACATACAGACTGACCTGGTTCAGTGAGACAATAGGAGGCAAACTTTTCCATTGAACAGAGATCAGGACAAAACTTTTCCCTCTGCTCATTATTGCCGAAGCTGTCTATCATCCAGGCACACATGCTGCAAAGAAAAGGAGCACAGGCCAGATTGGCATGAAAAAAAGCATAATTAACTATTTTCTTAAGACCAAAAATAAGCCTAAATGAGTTTTGATTTAGGATAAATTATCCAATTTAACAAAATTTATAAGACCTACAGTTGGTCAGGAAATCAGAATATATAATCAGAAATAAAATCAGTGTAGAAAATTGCTGCAGAAGACATTGGGTATGATTTTCAGGCTCATGTGCAGCCCTGTGTCTTATTGCAGATTTAATATGTGAAAAGTGGCGCTGCACAACAACAATTGTTTTGCAAAGCAGAAAAAAATGTAGACTAATTTTTACTCCAGCAAAACTAGTGAACAAGTTGTATAATCAAAATATATATTATAGTACCCAAAGTAAACATGCTCTTCTGTAAAATGGCACTTTTCAGGATCATAATCACTGATTACTGATGTGCACATTGCTTTAATAGTGCAGTTGTTGATTACTTTAATTGCTTAAATATCACTCAGTAGCTTCAGCTATAATAATGCAATTTATCTCCAAAACAAAAAACTACAGCAGCTTTAAAGTCAACAGTATGGAGTACAAAGTACAATATCACCATCCAAAATACGGTATAGCAGAAGCAGAAACAAGCATAACAGAGAAATACTTAAATAAAGTAGAAGTACATTAAGCCTACACTTTAGTGAAGTATTTGAGTAAATGTACTAAGTTACATTCCTACTGGTCCTATTCATCCGCTTCTCCAATGTGTTGGGGACTGTAAAATTAGTAAGGACTCTAATCCAGTAGCATGTGTGGGGAGGCACTGTGGGGGCGTCAGTTATCTTTCTGTGGTGGCCAGTGCCATCCTCTCTGCACATTCCTCTGCACCTAAGTATGCCATCTTCTAAAATTACACCTAAACAAATAATCCAATTCATTAAATATTAAGTGCAGCTACATATTATCATTATCACTTGAAGGTTTCGTACTTGTGAATACTGATGTACGCCGTGGTGCTCACACATCCTGTGGACAAGGCCTCAAAGATGATAGATGTGTCCAGCCGAGAAAGGCCTGATCCTCCAACATCTGGCTGAACGTAGATCCCACCAAACCCCAACTGTGCTGCTTTGCGCATCGTCTCCACTGGAAAGATTTCCTGAGAGGGGAGGGGGGGATTTAACAATTACTACTGCCTGTCTAATGCTGGGTTTAAGAGAAAGGTGTGGATATAATTAGGAGTTTAAAAAATCTGATGACAGTTTATCAAAACAGTAGTGACTTTAAACCAGAAAAATGTATAGATTTTGTACATCTGCAGAAGACTGTAAAGAACTGTGAGAGATTTTACAACTGAAAAGTTATGATTTATTTACTGCAAGCTCTTGTACCTTATCAGTCAGCATATGACTATAAACAAGGAATATTCTAAGGCTGAAAAAAAACTGTTGATAGTTTGCATACTGGCAAAAAAATGTTTGCAGCAATATTTCACTTTTTTCATGCATTATTTTCCCCTCATAAGGACTATGGATGTTACATAAGCCCACAGTTACACATGCAAACAATCGTTTTGAAACCCTTGCATCTGCTGTGTTCAAATTTTATTAATGACAGCTTTAGGCCTCCCTACATCATACCTCTTGGTCCCACTCCGCCATGTGTGGGGCCATTTCATTAGCTGCAAAGTCAAAGGCCACTTTTTGAAACTCCTTCTGTTCATCTGTGAGTCCATAGGAAGCTGTTAACAAATAGCAAAGGACATACAGTAAAGAGAGAGTACTCTGTGTGGGTAAAGCAAATGATTGACAAAAATAACTGTCATACTGGTTTTAAGTATTTCTGTATGACAGTAGCAGGGCCATTTCCAGGATTTTTTAAATGGGGCAGTGCAAAGGGAACCAAGAGTAAGGCGGAGGGTGCCACAGGAAATCAGAATAGTTCAGCGGTTTCATCAGAGTAGTGATCTGCACGCTTCCAGGTACCCAATTCTCCTCCCTCTTCTGGAGAAAGCACTGGGGGGTTAATATGTCCTCCCCAGCAGCTGACCTCTATCCTCCAGGTTGGAGCCAGAGCAGGATGGAGTATCCAGGGGGTTTTCCCACCCCTTTTAAAAACCCTGTCTCTGATTGTTGCACGGCCGGCTGAATGGTGCTAAGTGAAAAGGTGATTTAATCTAATTGTGGCATGATAAAATAGCATTTACAGTTTGCATTGTTTGATATGACTGGCTCACCTTTGTCTGCGAGTAGAAAACATTCAATCAATCAATCAATCAAGAGTTTTATTGCTTTATTGAGCTTTATTCAAGGATATTGTTCATATTACCTTAATAAAGAAAAATTACAATATTCTTGTAAGCACTGTGGTTCTAGGTTTAAGTTCTGAACTTGTATAATTAAAGTTTATAAATACCATATGAACTTGCCCTTGACAGCAGAAATAAATAATAAATTATCCAAGAGCGTTCAGAGTACTGTGACCACTGTGGCTCCTGAATTATTTTCATGGATAAAAAAAAATTCCCCTCCTCTTTTTTTTTTTACTTACAATTCAAGTCCTGGTTGAATCAGATTAACAGAGCTCTGGTCAATAGCACTGGAGGCCAGGTGTGACAGATGCAAGACAGCCCCAGCCACACTGCTACACATGTTTTGGTCCTGTCCCAAACTACACGGATTCTGGAACTCGATCTCTGAGGCTTACTCCGAAATAACAAGGCTAACAATCCATGTTGAACGTGTATTACCCAGTGACCCATTGGTCTTTGAGTATAGTGTTGTCTGTACTCTCAGTATACAGTATTAAATTGTTTTTTCCCTTCAGATTCGAGAAAACATATAAGTCAGACAATAATTAACAATATCTCTTGTAAGGTCTGGTATCTTGGGGAGGGACGGGGTAGCAACATTGTATGTTTGTGTGTTTATCTGTCCAAAAAATAATAAAAATACTTGGATATAAAAGCACTGGAGGGAAGGAGACATGTCCCTCACTATTGACGTGTCCCTCAGAGAGCACACTGTAGGTTTTAGATGCAGCAGACCTTGGAAATAGGATGAGCAGGTCCCAACTAACTGGGACAGTGTGGGACATATTAGCAATGCTGGAAGGTACGCTGAATATTTGATATCTAACATACAAAAAAAAATGCAATAGAGGTTACAAGTTACAGGTTTGGCATGTAGCATGTAAAGGAAAAATGTATTTTATTTTTTAGGCAGCATTTTAAACTCTCTTATGTCAATACAAAAAGCACATCAGAAAGTTGAAGTTTGTTGTCAAGGTCTCATGCAGTTGTCATTTTATACTCATTTGATCTTATTTATCTAACAGATTCCAGTTTGTGCATAAACCAGCCACAGGGGCCCACAAGCCAGTGTGCTCCTAGTGCCGGTCCCAAGCCTGGGTAAATGGTGAGGGTTGCGTCAGGAAGGGCATCCGGCATAAAAACTTTGCCAAATCAAATATGCGGATTCATAACACCTGCAACATATGGTCCCCGCCATACCGGATCGGTCGCGGCCCGGGTTAACAACGACCGCCTCTGGTGCCGTTAGCCAACATGGTGCCGGTGGAAACTACGCTACTGTTGGCCAAAGACCAAGGAGGGGGAGAGGGGGAAAGTGTGTTAGGAGGCAGAGAGAGAAGGAAAGGTAGGAGGGTGGAGGTGCAAGTAGGAACTTTAAATGTAGGGACTATGACTGGTAAAGGGAGAGAGCTGGCTGATATGATGGAGAGAAGGAAGGTAGATATATTGTGTGTGCAAGAAACCAGGTGGAGGGGAAGCAAGGCTCGGAACATCAGAGGTGGATTCAAACTGTTCTACTATGGTGTAGGTGGGAAGAGAAATGGAGTAGGGGTCATCTTGAAGGAAGAGTATGTGAAGAGTGTTGTGGAGGTGAAGAG
>VUQH01001013.1:0-12519 GCA_015106775.1 Etroplus canarensis
ACATCATAGTCCATGGAGACTCCTGCCTGACCTCATCTGTCAACCTGTACATCACCACTGCAAACAAGAAGGGGCTCAGAGCTGATCCTTTCTGTAATCCTATCCTCACTTCGAACCCACCCGTTTCTCCTGCTGCACACGTTACTGCTGTCTTACTGTCTGCATAGATGTCTCATACCACTCTCATGTACTTATCTGCCGCTCCTGACTTCCTGCAATACAACAGTTCCTCTCTTGGCACCCTATTGTATGTTTTCTCTAGATCCACAAAGACAGTGCAACTCCTTCTGACCTCCTCTATGCTTCTCCATCAGCAGCCTCAAAGCAAATCTGCAGTTCTCTGTCAGCATGAAACCATGCTGCTGCTCACTGATCATCATCTCTCTTTTTAAACTAGCTTCAGCAACTCTTTCTCATATCTCCATAATGTGGCTCATCAACTTATTGCTAGGTGGAACTTTTATTTTCAAATGATGCAGAGCGATGGAAGGGAAAAAAGTCGACTTTTATTTTGAAAGCGGCAGACCGGACATCACGCCTGTCAGCGGCGGTGGGCTCAGATTTTCCTCTGCCGCTTCACTGCACTCCCATTCACAGGAGACTGTCCGAGCCTGCGAGCAGTAAAACGGTAAGAGTTGATGAAACACCGACTTAAGTCGTCTCGTAACTTGCTTTAACCTGCTAAATAGATGTTTAAATACATCCCTGAGCTGCTGTGGCGAAGTTTGAACGATTTTACGACCTTGCTAAGAAAAAAACGGCCAACTTGTCGCTTCATCATGAATCATGAAAGGGGCAGTTTGTGTACAAAAGAGTAACTCACTGGGGGTTACTGCATTGCATTTTAGGTCTATACTTATCGTGTTTTTGTTGCACTAAACCTATTTGAACTTACTCTTCCAGAAAAGTCACAGTGAAGTTATCCGAAGCGGTCGGTAGTTGTGCATTTCCGGGTGTTGAGCCTGAGCTGCGCTGTCAGGGTTGGCTGTTGAATAACCGTAATGTCACACGTTGTAGTTAATAGTGCACACAGAAAGTGGATGCATGGACTTTTTGGATCGACAGTTTATTCAAAGAAGTCGTTTAGCCTGCTTTAAAATGTGCCCCGTGATCATGTGGGCCATATGAGGAACGTTTTCTACCACTTCCTGGAACTCAGCCGTCTTTATATTTAAATTAGCTCACAGATCAAACCAGCCACCATTTTGGCTTTATTTCGCTGTCAAGTGCACGTAGATGAAACGAGATCGAGTGAGGGTCCCCTTTCTGCACTTTTATGTGATAGTTCAGCTGTGTGCTTTTCTGAATGGCTGGCAAGTGATTTCTCACAGTGATCGCCCAAACCGTGAAGCCTCCCTTTCCTTCCTGTATGTGTGTAAAAAATGTCATGGAGGAACTTGTTTCCCCTCCCTATAAACGCTATAAAACTTTCTATGGTGAAGTTTTCATTTGCGTCAGCGCATCTTTAAAATGTGCAACCCTCCAGTGGCGGCCGGATGTGTCTTGTAGCGGTTGATTTCCTCTGGTGCGAGCAGCGAGGCCTAGAGAAGTAAATCTGAACCATTTAGGGTCAGTACTTAACATTTTTGTTGTGTTTTCCTGACATCATAAGCTTCAAACATGTTCCAGCAGCTCACAGTGAGGAGTGCAAGGGTCAAAACCGCAGGCCTGAACTGCAACGTTCACCTCTAACCCAGTTTTAAAGTATATTTTTGAACTAATATGTCAAGTAAATGATACACTTGCCTCTCCAAATTGGTATAATACAAATGTTTTAGGTACATCAGTCTCCTTTTCCTTGTGGCCTTCCTAACCCAGCAGTGACGAATCATATTAGCGGCCTCTCTTGTTTTAGCTCAGTCTAACAGGAATTGATGCAGGGAATTAGTATCTGTACTTCCTTCTCACACTGTGTGGTCCTCTTCAGCTGGAGGATTAAATTAAAATGTTCAGATTTGTACCTCTCCTTTGGATAATATTAAATTGGGGCTCCCTTTGAAGAAAGGCATTTTAGAGCTTTAATCCCACATTGTGTAATCCATTCCCTCCATCAAGACTGTTGCCCATGGAGGCAGAGTGAATCTGGGCATGTTGCTGAAACGCCTGGAGAGCAGTGGAATAAGCCCTGACCTTTCAGCATGGCACCTTTAGCTCTTCCATTCACTCGCAGCTTCCTGCTGCTGAACGCAGGGATTTCTCACCGGCTATTTTTAAACCTTCCTATTTGTTCTGGTCCTTCTTAAGATACAACCATGTTTTGTTTCTTTATCTTTCACAGCTGTCTCTCTCTGTTGCTCATTTTACTTGTGAAAATTCATCTTGACCATGCATTTGAAATACTTCTGATATTTTCTAGATTTTTGTCAGTAGATGTTAAACTCCACCAATATTCTTACCTACTCTTACGTTTCATCTCATTGTTCATTGCATTTCTGTTTTTCCTTGCCCATTCATCTAATACTGTTAGGGTTGGGTTCCTCTGCATTGCATCAGCCCTTCTGAAAGCCTTTGGTGCAACACTTCCTCAAAGCTTTGGTATGTTGAGCACTCCCTCTACAACTTAGTGGGGTGGGGTTTTTTTTTCTTTTTTTTTCCTAGAGACATCACTTATAGGCAGAACCATTTGTATGCATCATTTTACACAATTTAAAAAAATGGTTTGGCTAGGTACCCCCACAGAAGAGTTGTAAGAAGGTAAGTTGTGCAGTGCTGTGGTTTAGCGCATTAAAGGATATGAATCATCATGCCCGCCTGTAAAAGGAAGTTTGCAGTAATTTCTTGACAGACAAAATGTCCCAGTTGCAGCCTGACATGCAAGACATCCTTGCATGAATTGAAAAGCATGCATGTCTGCTTGTTCCATTTTTTAAATTGTAGTGGGTTAGCATTGTCCAGATGCATAATATGCAGGTGCGTGCACATAGTATGCAAGGCAGTGCTTAATTCTTGTCATCACAGTTCCACTATTTTAGCAAACATGCTTTTTACCCCATTTTCCACATATACAAATTAACAACAAGAGGATAGGGGAATGTTACAATGATTATATAATCTGATATATGTCAAATACGTCTCTTCAGCTGTATGCAGTGAAAAATGTTTAAAGACGCTGGATACAGGATGTGGTCTTAGAACAGCTCCATTTGCATTAGAGCTATTGCTTAATAGTTTATTCAGAATCGTATCACAATGTTGATTTCAGTCAATGATTTTGATTTTGGTAGTGCAACTAAAGTCGCATGACAAGGAGGTAGCAGTGTAGAGAAATTGTCCTGGTAAAAAGGACAAATGCTAAAGGTCTCAGGCACAGTGAGAGCTGCATGAAAGACAAAGAACTGAGAGCAGAGGATCAAAGCAGCTGTAGATCTGTGAGCAACACCTTTTAGTAGAGTCAAGGCCAAGAGCTAAATGTCACATCAGAAAGGTTTTGTGAGGCATCATTCATGTACTGTCTGAGGTAATGTGCACTGTGGTCTTTGTAACGGTGATTCAGGGTATAAATTATCAGCAGTAATCTTTCCACTTCTCAATTTGTCAATAAAGCAGTCATGGCTGAAGAACAAAACGGGTGAATTTATTTGTTTTTTTTTGTGCCTGGCTGCCACATGCATGCTGCGTTATCACTGGAAAACCTCACTAATAAAAATATTTCTAAGACGCCTGCCTCTGCATACCAATGGACGTGGCATACTTTGCAGAGATGTTGTTAAACTGGGCCCGTTAGCAACTCTGTTTTACTTTTGCTTCACCTTTTGAAGTGTCGTTTGTTGTTCCCCCTGCTCTGTTGCCATTTGCCTGTGCTGAAGAACCTGAACATCAGTATCTATTGCATTACCAGAGGCTCTAGACAGAGCTCATAAGATTAATCAAATCTTCCTTGACTAGAGGGCTGTACTATAAAGCATGGTAACTGGCGTATTCAGGTAACTTAGATGTCAGGTGTAACTTCCTTAACTCATACTGCTAACCAGAGCTAAATTTACATGAGGTTTCTTGTCATGGTAATTTATGCTGCATGCCTAAACTACTCTGAGTAGCTATAAGATTAACCCTAAATCATCACACTGCCTACCGACTAATCAGATCCTTAGGAAAATGGCATCTCTTTTCCTATAATATCCCACAAACCTTGGCGTGCAGATAGTGACGGGATCTCCCATTTTTGTAAGTCCTTTGGGTTTCATTCATGAATTTCAACAAACTGAGGGAAGTGTTTTCTGTGGTTCTTTTTTCCCTCTCGTTGCAAACAGTTTCAGAGCCAGTTTGTTTTTCATCACAGAGAGCACCAAAACCGTGTAGACTTCATATGACCTTTTAATGTTTGAATTGGTCACACCTGAAAGAGTCAGGCTAAAATGGCCTTACACGCTTTAATAATACATGCGCACAACAAATTATTGAATGGAATACATGATTGTAATTATAGTCAGAGCCTAAGCCTAACTAACACATTTTCCTCCCTGGATTTGGTTGCGGTAGCTGCATTGCTTTTACTCAGGATTACATTTTTAAGTTCATCATGTTTGCTTAGGATTACAGTTTGATGTGAGAAATCTGTAGCTCGAGACCTATAATTAGGTTGGTTATGTGGTATCAGCACTGCCTGATTTATGTGAATGTGCACAAACTCCAACTGAGTTAGCGCCAAATCAGCTGTCCAACTTTTTAATCACTGCAGTACCAACTGAAAATAATTCAGGAAACATTTTCCTTGATTAAAAATCCAGGTTAAATCTCAGTAGATTAAACTCTGTTTGTAGTACAACCCTTTCATGGTGTATTTAAAAATAATGAAAAAGTCCTTCAGTGTAGGCGAATGAGTGCCTCATTTTTTTAACAGGTGATTACTCAAAATAATATTTCATTGGACATAATGCAAACTAAAAGACAAGGACTAATACTATGACCACAACTTCCCATTATCTAGTTCCCTGACACTTTATCGGTGTTTTGTTGATATAACTTCCAGTTCAGAATCAGAATACTTTATTAATCCCCGGGGGGAAATTGCTTTCTTCATTGACCTTGGGGCACAGTCAGGCACACACACTCATGTAGCCCACCCATAGAGCCTGTGCCATCCCACAGGGATTGCCTTTGCCTGTTTATCTTCAATAGCATTCTATTGTCACTAACAGTACTTATCAAGTGAATCCTCCTGATGTGTCAGCAGTGACGCCACACACTCTCCTCTCCTGGCCCTGAATGCCTTGTGATCCATAATCCCACCCTTAGAAAATCGTATTGCTGAGTGGTGTTGCTAAGGAACAGGCCTAATCTCAAGCCTCAGATGCTGCCAACCCTGGTTTGTTTGTAAATTTGTGCCACTTAGTCCAGTCAAGTAAAGCGATTATCCTTCTGTAGGAGAAAGCTGTACAGGTGAAGGTTGGGACACTGAAAAGGAGAAGTCCAACAGTACATCCGCTGTTGGTTTACATGATCTCATGACCTCAGTGTTGATTCCCAGCAGGCAGAACAATGATGGGGCCTTTTCCTGCCAGTTTAGTATGTAGACATTTAGCCACAAACCACATGGTTTGAGCCAGAAAAAAAGGGTATCATTATGAGGGTGGTGATGTCAGTGTTGTTAAAACTAATCTATTTTATGGAGCCCGTGGTCCTTTAATTTGCTGAATCATCAATTTCATACTTGATTAAGATGGTGTCTGAGAGTGGTGTGGCTGTCTGTCTCACTTAGAAACAATTTCTTCCAAATTTGTCAGTGCTTATATTGGTAAATGTGGCGTTGTCGACAGAGGAAGACCTAAGAGCAACTGCGCTTCCATAAGCAAGTTAAATAATGATAAACTGTAGCTGCAGAAAGGACCATCGTTCAGTGTGTTTGGCACTTGTAAAGTTCCTTTCAGAGGTGTTTCATCTGATGTATTTTAGTTGAGCAGTTTGGAAGAATGCTCTCTGCTATTATTTTGGTGATTGTATTTTAGACCAGTCAAGTTAGTCAAGCTTGATGAGCTTGAAGAGCTTGATGTCATTTGCGAAAAGTTTTGGAAACCATTTCTTTGTGAATCTTGAGCATGTTTTTCTAGGAAACTCTTGCCCAAGCACAAAAAGCCACACAGCTGTTTTCTTAAAGTTATAATCAAACTGCCAAAATGCCAATGGGTAAAAGCTCAGCTGGAACGTTCACTTCGTGACTTCAATAAAACAACAGGTAACATCACACCAGCTACGTCCATCTTTTATATACAGTATATGTAAATGAATAAATCATGGCAAGTTAGAGTTGTTTGAGGTCTAAAATGAGCTCACGGTGGTTTACATTTTCAGAGTTAAAGAAAAATATTAAAATATGGTCAGGCTGCAACAGCTATTTTTACTTACTGTTGACTGTGCTCGCTATGTTTCAGTTCTGTAACTAAATTTTGTTGTAATTTCATGTCAGAGCAAGTGTTGGTCCAGCAAAAATACAGAGTGGGGATTTTAAAAAGGGAAGTTTTGACTTTAGAAGAGTTTTTTTTTTTTTTTTTCCCCCCTCTCTCTCAAACATACCGGGCTTCTCTGACTGAGTACTTCCTGCGATGTGATGGTTTGGTATGCTACAGTCACAATGCAGCTTACTGCAAGCAAGTCACAAGGAGCACATTGAGCTGAGTAGAGGAAGTGAAAAAGCAACCTTTGCCATGAAGAATATGGGACATCACTGTTTTATCTGTTCTGTTTTTTTTTCTCTCTCTCTCTGTCACTCTGACCAGGACTCACACAACTGACAGGCCAAAACACCATGCTACTGACAGAAAAGGAATTTGTGCTTTTATGGGAGCACAGAGGCCCCCTTTAGGGAAAAAAAACTCTGCTTCATTCTCAGTTCCTGCTTGGCTCTTGTCCAACTGTATATGGAGGCATAATAGAGCAGAGATGAGGGTTGGGCAGAGAGACCAGTTTTTTTTCTTTTTTTTTGTCAGTTTGCATTAGAGTGATTTGTTGTGGTTGGTGACGGCATAGTGACTGGTGTGTATTGAGATTAACCACCTGTGTTGATCAGGTGGAACTGGCCTCATAAGCTGTCACCATTTACAGCTGTCTGGTGAGATTCTAGTGTGTTTGCTTTTTACGGATTTATTAGCTTGGTTGCGCTGATTCAAGGCGGCATAACCTTGCAAGTTAACCTGATTTGCCGCTGTAAAAAAATGGGAGTCATCGTCTGAATCTTGGTAGCAAGCATAAGTAGAGTTTAAAGGAGAAGCACTTTGCTCTCTAATCTTCCTCTTTCACTTCAGAGTAGTTCTACGCATTTTCAGCACTGATATATTTTTTTTTGTACACCATTTTGTCTTTACAGTGATATGTGGTCTTCAACTGGGTAACCCTGTTGGGTCATGCTTGGTTAAATTCACTGCAATACAGGAAGTGGAGTTCGTTCAGTATGCAGACATACGGGATGAGACGTTTGAGGGTGTAGTTGGTCACGAGCTAAGAGGAATTTTTCATTTGTAGCAAGAAAAAGCAAATCTTCAGATCAACAAATAAACTAAATGTGACTGACCACAGAGATGATTGTGCTGTGTTGCACCTTCATTTGACAGTAAGTTCTATCACTTCTAATTTGGTAAGGAATTTATAGCTGCTTTGATGCTTGCCTTCAAGAGCAAATTTCATTAAAACTGTACTTTGTATTTTGGGTAACTTTGCTGCTGGTTCAACTGTCTTTAGGTAAGATGCTAGGCTCCAATTAACGTGTATCCATCACTGTGTATGTATGATAAATGAACTGTTAAGAGTAAAGCATTGTATGAATTCGAGTGTGAATGTGTCTTGTATTGTAAAAAGACTAGAACAGTGTAATGGAAATGCCAATTTCAAGATTCACGTATTTTTGTTCTGTCAGTTTGAGGACTGCATGTTCTGTTCTCCTCTTGACCTCATGCAAGTGTGATGGGAGCACCGTCATCAAGCTACATGTGTTGATCAGCTCTGTGTAGGCTTTGCCCGGCATAAGAGCACCAGATGTTAGAAATGCATAACTCAACTGGATCTTACATCTGCAAGCAGGTCTGTTGTTGATCGTCTCCTTATGTTATGAATCACTGTCAATTAGTAGTAACTGTTGTGGTGACAGCGCAGCTGGGTGTAAATAACCATGGCAGCACTCCTTTTTTTCAGTTGCTCTTGTTTAGGAGAGAAACGTGAAACCTGGAGCTCAGATAATCATCAGCTTTTAGACCACCAGCCTCTGCTGTATGTTATTGCTGTGGCCTCAGGGAAAGTAGACTGGGAAGGCTAGAGTGTCACGTGTACTGGCTCGTGTCTGCTAGTGTTGGTGCACTTGCGTAAGCCCACATTGAGGTGTTAAATAAAGGGACTATTAAAATGACTCGCTTCTTGCCAAAAGTAATGTGAAAGTTGCCCATGATGAACCAAAACTGACCTGGCTTTGAACAGTTTATTTCATCAAGAGATTTCTGTCAGCTCTGATTGGCAGCTGTCTGCCTGTGCATAAAGAAGAAACTGTGCACGACAGGGTCTGTGGACTGTTTCTCTTGTCACCGTTTGGACAGAGAAGTTGCTGTAAAGTGAACTTGGTTCCAGACCATGTGCCATTGCTTCATTGTCCACTGGTAAGCTGTAGGCATGCTGCAGATCATGGTGAAAGTGTCAGGACAGGCCGTCTGTTTCTACATGACCTGCAACTTTAGACTGCTGCGCCCGGATCGAAGTTCATTTTCTCTCCAGAATAATCATCCAGCAGCTGGATGTGTTATAACCAGGCTCTGCTTCACTTCACTGCCAGATAAAAAAGGGAGAAGTGGTCTGTGGATGCTGGTCAGTGTTTATTGCTTTATTTTCCCTCCTTTATTAACCCTTCCTCTCTCCTGTCACTTTCTTGCTGTGATTAGCACACCATGGCAGAACAGGACCCCACACCAGAGGAGCTGGCAGCAATTGCAGCAGCAAATGAGGAGGGCGACTCTGCAGTCAACTACAAACCTCCTGCCCAGAAAAGTTTAAAGGAGATCCAGGAGCTGGACCAAGATGACGAGAGCCTGCGCAAATACAAGGAGGCACTGCTGGGAGGTGCTGCTGCTGCTGTGGTTGAAGGTTTGTGATCACTGCTGAGTGACTGATATTAACTAACACACTTAGGGAAGCTTCAGTGCATTTTGATGAGCCATTGCACTTGTATCATTGTAGGTTAGGTCAGTGATTCTCGAATGGTGGGGGACAAATATACAGTAAAGCTAAGTTGAATTAATTATTTATGTCATAAAAATAAGTTTCCCTTGAATTCAACTTGTGCCTTTTTGATTAATAATTGTGTAGTGGAGGCAGTGTCTTTTAAAACATCATTCTTTCCAAATCTAAGTTGTTCTATCAGTAGTTCAGAATGTCATAGGTCAGTAATTCGTTGTGAAAACAGTTCAGCTCCTTGGAGTATGGAAAACTGGGATGTTGAGTCTTTTTGTTTTTGGTTTTTTTTATTTCAGCTGTTAATTGAATTCTCAGCAAAGTAATCTATTAAAAACTACAGGTGTAATATCATACAATATACTGGTACTGATGTAGAAAATCATGTTAAAATCCTTGTTGCTTCATAAGTTTTAAATGTAGCACAGTTTTAATGAAGGTAGAGTAAATCCATGCGTGGAAAGTAAAGCAGCTCCTGATACCTGATCCTGCGAGGATCTGGCAGGTTATCATAGCACCTGGTAATACCCACCGTAGTCCACATACTTCTGTGAGAGAGTTTCATATTGGGAATTTAAAAAAAATCAGTACCATCTTATTAAATATGTAAAAGTAAAGCAAAGTTGATGATATAGTCTAGCCTTTTTTCTCTCTGATGCTTTGCTGTGGCATTGATCTTTTAGTCATAACTTTGAATGCTTTGACCTGTTTCTTTCTTAGATCCCACTGTCCCCAATGTCCAGGTGACAAAAATGGTTCTGGTATGTGAGACGGCTCCAAACAATCTGGTCCTCGACCTGACTGGTAAGTAGAACAGACAGTTTGGGCTGTTTACTTTTCAGTTTGAAAACCAATGATGTCCACTTGACAGCTAAAAGCAAGAACAGAAGTGATTCTGTCACACGTGTCTCATAGTTACATGAACTGAGAGCAGTAATCCGATCGTTGTGTATGGACATTGATCAAATGATCTGCTGGGTCATTAGTCCACTAATCAGCATCAACTTGATTCCTGTGTATTTGGGTTAATGAGCCATTTCCTGACACTCTTGCCCCCTCCCAGTGGTCACACTGAGGTACAACAGACCAGAGGCTCACTTGTGACACTGTTCCCCCTGGTGGTCAGTATTGTTACTACAGGGTGCTGAAAGTTAAAATCATAAAACCCCTATTTGTTAATTAACCAGCAGTGTAATTTTGTAAAACTGAAAGGAAATCGTTGACAGTCTTCACACTGATTCCATTTCTTTTTCCATACTGTGCTTTTCCCTGCTAGGAGACCTTGACGGCTTTAAGAAGAACCCATTTCCGTTGAAGGAGGGAGTTGAGTACAGAATAAAGATCTGCTTCAAGGTGAGCGAGTCTGGCCTTTGTCACACCCACCAGTGCACTCTGTTTACATCCCATGGCTGTTCCTCTTCCTGCTGGAGATGTAACTGCAGTTGCAAAGCACTATTATTGTCAGTAGAAATTTTTTAGACGAATACAGTGCTTGTTGCCTTTCACAGGTCAACAAAGAGATTGTGTCAGGCCTGAAGTACATCCAGCAAACATTCAGGAAAGGAGTTAAAGGTAAGGCTTCCTAAATTATTTCATTTCATTCTGCAGTTCCGCAACTGGATTCTGACATTGAAATGTCATAAAACCATCTTGGTTTTTTTTTTGGTTTTTGCCATGCATAAGATGAAAAGACTGAGGCCTCTTTCATGTCTGTCAGTAAATGGCAACCTATAGGCAGCAGGCATTTAACTTGGCAAAGCAAAAAGATTGGCTCTGTCCAATAGTAACAAACTCTACCTACCAGCATCTCTGCAGCTGAATAAGCAGAAAGTAAAATATGTTTTATCTGTAAAAAGTGGAAGACAAGTTGTCATTTTACAGGTTATTTGCCCCAGGACTTGTAATTTCTGTACATCTCAAGTAATGGTCCAACCCTCCTGGTTTTGTACATAATAAACAATCAGAGCCCACCAGGTGTTTGTCCTCTTCCAACATTTGTGCAAAGTGAATCTGCTGGTGACTGTAACCATAGACTGAATATAAAAGGAGGACACTGCCACTGTGAGGTCACCGGTGACACAGATATCATTAGTTAGAATACTTTATTAATTCCAGGAGGAAAAATGTATGATATAGATAAAATACTATGCAAAAGTCTTGAGTCAAAAGCACTTCAGAAAAATGCTTCTTTTGTTAAGCTGCTTAAAACAGACCCTATGAATCATTCAAGCATAAAAAAGGCTTCTAACGAAAGAGATGAACCAGTATTGTCTACATATAACAATAAACCCATTTTAAATCAATTTTAAATTGTATCCTCAAGCACTTTGTTACCAGGTACATGTTAACAAAAACATTTGTTCCCAATTCTTTAGTTGAATCTTTAAAAAATACCAAAGATCACACAGTTTGAAGGGCTTAAAATGTTATTTTTGAACCAACAAGGTGGTTTTCAAATAGCTGTTAGCCAAAAACTTGGCATATCTTGGCTTGGTGTGCAGAGTGTCCTTAAAATTAAGGAAACTGGTCAAGTGGAGGACAAAAGAAGAAATAGCAGGCCTAAAATAATCTATCGGCAGCAGATGAACAGTGTCTGAAAGTAACAGCTTTAAGAGAGAGGGAAAAATCCAGCAAGGTCCTGACACGAGACCCTAGAGATGCAACTGGGCCTTCAGTTGATCCATCTATTTTTTACTGAAGCCTCATAAGAAATTGTCTCAAAGGAACGGTGGCTGTCAAGAAGCCATATTTTAGGAAAGGAAGCAGGGAGAAAAGGCTGAGGACTGAAACTCAGTGGTAATGGGTCTTATGGAGAGATGAATCCAAATTTAAGATCTTTGGTTCATATTGTTCAGACTGGATTTAATAAACCACACAACTGTCATTATTGCTAATTTTTTGACCTCTCTTCATTGGAGTGGTTCAGTTCAGTGACACATAGCAGACAGCTAATGGACACAGCCACTAGTGTTGGCACACACCTTAATATAAAAAATTGCACGTTTCCTTCAACCCTTTTTCTCTCCCTCTCTAATGTGCAGTGGACAAGTCTGATTACATGGTTGGCAGCTACGGCCCCAGACCAAACCAGGAATATGAGTTCCTTACCACAATGGAGGAATCCCCTAAAGGAATGTTGGCTCGTGGTACCTACAACATCAAGTCCAAGTTCACTGATGACGACAAAAACGATCATCTCTCCTGGGAGTGGAGCCTTTCTATCAAGAAGGACTGGAAAGACTGATTTCCCCACGCTCACTCACTCGTCCATCAGCATCTTCCTCTGCTTTGTTCCGCTTCTCTTTATTTTCTTGCCATCATTCCATTTCCCTCTGGATTATGTGTCGTTTTAGTCTTTTGCTCTCTCCGTCCATC